>VMDR010005572.1:0-50800 GCA_007922815.1 Macrotus californicus
TCTATCTTCTACCTACCATTTATGCTTCTTATTTCCTGTACCTTTTCCCTCTCTCTCCTCACCCACTCCCTTGATGATAACCCTCCGTGTGATCTCCATTTCTGTGATTCTGTTCCTGTTCTAGTTGTTTGCTTAGTTTGTTTTTGTTTTTATTTTAGGTTCAGTTGTTGGTTGTTGTAAGTTTGTTGTCATTTTACTCTTCATATTTTTGATCTTCATTTTCTTAGACAAGTCCCCTTAACATTTCATATAATAAGGATTTGGTGATGATGAACTCCTTTAACTTGACCTTATCTGGGAAGCACTTCATCTGTCCTTCCATTCTAAATGATAGCTTTGCTGGATAGAGTAATCTTGGATGGAGGACCTTGCCTTTTATGAGTTTGAATACTTCTTTCCAGCCCCTTCTTGCCTGCAAGTTTTCTTTTGAGAAATCAGCTGATAGTCTAATAGTAACTCCTTTGTAGATAACTGTCTCCTTTTCTCTTGCTGCTTTTAAGATTCTCTCCTTCTCTTTCACTTGAGTAATGTAATTATGATGTGCCTTGGTGTGTTCCTCCTTGGGTCCAACTTCTTTGGGACTCTCTGAGCTTCCTGGACTCCCTGAAAGTCTATTTCCTTTGCCAGATTAGGGAAGTTCTCCTTCATTATTTTTTCAAATAAGCTTTCAATTTCTTGGTCTTCCTCTCCTCCTTCTGGCACCCCTATGATTCGGATGTTGGAACATTTAAAGAAGTCCTGCAGGTTCCTAAGCCTCTCCTCATTTTTTTGAATTCTTGTTTCTTCATTCTGTTTTGGTTGAGTGTTTCTTTCTTCCTTCTGCTCCAAACCATTGATATGAGTCCTGATTTCCTTCCCATCACTGTTGGTTCCCTGTATATTTTTCTTTATTTCACATAATGCAACTTTCATCGCTGCCTGGGTCTTTTTTATGCCGTTGAAGTAGTTCCTGGAGCATCCTGATAATCAGTGTTTTGAACTGTGATAGGTTGGCTATCTCTATGTCTCTTAGTTGTATTTTTGTGGAGCTTTGAACTGTTCTTTCATTTGGGCCATTTTTTTTTGTCTTGGTGCACCTGTTGTGTATAAGGGATGGAGCCTTAGATGTTCACCAGGGCGGGGCAACCCACATCGCTGCGTTGTGATGCTGTATGTGGGGGAGGGGTCCGAGAGGGAACAATGCTGCTTACTCAGCTCTCTGTTGGTTTTCAGTCTCTTCCCCCACTACCCACAATCAAATCGGGCCTTCTGGTGCTGATTCCTGGGTGGGTGAGTTTTGTGTACGTTCTAGAACCCTGTGGGTCTCTCCAACGAACTCTCCTGTGAGGCTGGGAGTTTTGCCTGCTGCCACCTCAACCCCCACAGGAGTTTTCAGTCAGAGGCTTTGAGGCTTTATTTCCCTGCACTGGAACCCTGGGTTGCTCGGTCTGTCTCGCTCCCCAGTTGTTCCTCCCGGTTTATCCGTACACAAATGTGGAACCACCCAGGCCACAAGCCACTGCCTCACCCAGTCTGCCAGCCACCACCTTGCCTGCCCTGGTCCTCTAGCCGCTGCCTTGCCATGAGTCTTCTCCACCCAGCTGCCCATCTCTGCCCATCCTACTGGTCTGGATGAATGTTTCTTCTTTAACTCCTTGGTTGTTGGACTTCCATATAGTTCGATTTTCTGTCAGTTCTGGTTGTTTTTTTGTTTTTAAATTTGTTGTTGTCCTTCTTTTGGTTGTGGGAGGAGGCACAGTGTGTCTACCCATGCTTCCATCTTGGCCAGAAGTCCCCAAATACAATTTTTAGAGAAAGCATTGTCATAGAGAATTAGTGTTTTATGGCTGCTATAATGAAGTACCAACAATTTGGTGACTGAGAACAACACAAATTGATACTCTTACAGTTCTGGAAGTCACAAGTTCAAAATGGGTCTTCCTGGGCTAAAGTCAAGGTGTTGGCAGGGCTGGCTCTTCTGGAGGCTGTGGGAGAGAATTTGATGCCTTTTCCAGCTTCTAGAGGTGCCTGCACTCCTGGGCTCATGGCCTCTTCCTCCCTCTCCAAAGCCAGCAGTGTGGCATCCCTCTGACCTCTGCATCTGTCATCACATCTTTCTTCAACTCTCTTTCTTCTTCCACTTTCAAGGATCCTTGTGATTACACTGGGCCCACCAGGTTAATTCATGATACTCTCCCTATGGTGAGGTCAGCTGATTAGCAATCTTAATTGCCATGTGAAGCAACATACTCACAAGTTCTAGGGATTAGGATGTGGATGTCTTTGGGGGAAAGCCACCAAACCCCCAATCCTGCGGATACCTTTGGGAACCAGCTGCCACATGTGACAGTTATTATACCTAAAATGGTTCCCATTTTGGTGGTGACCACTGGAGGTTCCCCTTGAAGGCACAGAATGTCGGGAAGCCAAATTCATCCCTTCATTTGTTAAACAGTGTGCCTCGGGGCACGGCCAGGCTCAGGGAATGCTTTAGTGAGTAAAACCAACATGGTGGCTGCTTACGGAGTTCAAAATTCATGGGAAGACAGATGCTTGGAAGGAAAACAAATAAAAACTTCACGATCAATTACGACAAGGGTTCTAGAGGAAACAGGGAAGAATGCCATGCTAGAAATTAATGGAAGTATGGCCTGGGAAGGCCTCTTGGTGGAGGTGACATCTGAGCTGCTCCCTGAAGAATGACAAGGATCTAGACGTCAAGGGGGGGGGGAGGCACCGAGGCATGTCCTACACCCCCTACTCTAGATCCCCAGAGGGCCGAGCTAGCCAAAGAGGAAACCGTCATGACTTTCAAGATGGCAAAGTCAGAGCCTTGAGCATGGGTCCAATATCTTTCCTTATAATAATTCTGCTTTTTAATTTGTTTTTATTCTCTTATTTTTAGCTAAAGCTAATTCAAGTGGGTTTTGTCACTTACAACAGAGGAAGTTTTGATAGTCAGGTGTGAACAGCTCACAGGTGCTTTCCTGGGCAGCATCTGTCCATTCAGTGGAGCTATTTGGGAGACCGATCCAGAGTGCGACTCTGACAGTGCATGAAGGTCTTCTTCAGGAGGCTTGGTGCCAGGAAAGCCACCTTGGCAGCTCCACACATGGCCTGAGGGTCTGCTGGCCCCCAGGTCAGTGGGTCCAGGCCTCCAGACAGCCACGTCTTGGTTTCTGCTTTTAGCGGGGGACTTACACATGCCTTTCTAATGGAAAGAAGTGGGTCACAGGGAAGGCAGCATTTGGTCCAAAAGCACAAGGCTGAAAACCCTCAAACACAAACCAGTGCTTCCAGGGTTCCAACTGTGTAATTTCAGAGAAAAACAACCTGAACGATGGAAACTGTGACTCCAGCGCCTGGAGCTCAGCCTGGAGGCTGCTGTGGGAGGCCTGGGAAGCAAGTGTGGTGGCCCGAAGGATGGAAAAGTATGACCATAAATAAAATGGGAGGGAGGTGGGAGGGGGAAAATCACCTGAGCAAAGCAGGGATAGTAAGTGGGTTTCGCTTCATGCACACACCCTGATGGATCGGTAGAGGCTTTCTAGAGACCCATGATTGATTAGTAATGTCTGGTGAGGACACAAGATGAGAAGAATGAATGGAAAGTGGTTGTCATTCTTGGAAAGAGTTTTCTCACTGGTGGAAGTGCCTCTCCTTCTGTTGTGAGCTTTTGCAACAATTTTGGAGGCTGGGGCCAGTTTCATAAGGAGCGCTCTGAACGCCAAGAATTAGAGAGAAGGAATAGTTTTTTTTTCTCTCCAAGTAAAGATTTTTACCTTTATTAAAATTATTTTTATTATACTAGGCAATTATCTGTTTGTATATTCTTTTAAAATAAAAAAATTACTCCCATTCCCCACCCCCTCCCATTTGGCAGCCATCAGCTCGTTCTCTGTATCTATAGGCCTGCAGACAAGGGATGGTTCCAGACGCCAGCCTTTTGCTCTGGTCTCTCAGCCTCTCCCTTTGTGCCTTTGCTCATCCACAGGCCTGACATCTCCCCCTTGAGCCTTCTGTCTCTTCAGTCACACTTCCTTTGCCAGTTTCAGCTCAGTTTCCTCCATGACACCTGCACTGGTCACCTCTGCTCCAGTGACTTCACAGAAGGGAAAGCACTTGTCATGGCCTGAGTGTTTATCCTTAGGTACCTGTCACCTGTGACATCACTTATCCAACGTGGTGATACACACGCAGCTGTGATGATAAGCACACAGCTGCACACATCCATTCTCAGATTCAGTGCTGTGGTGGTCACCGAAGGATGCAGAGCAAGTGCCCACCGACCTCTTCTGTGAAATGGGACTAAACACAGCACCTACCCCACAGCGGTGTGTTAGGATTGAAGGACATGGAAGGCACATGTCAGAGGGCCAGTCATGTCGTCTCTTACACATCTTCTCTATTGTCAAAATTATGTACAGTTTAGCACAATGATCGATGCATAGTAATAAGTATATTAATAAATGATGATAGAGTATTTACAATTTGGTCTGCCCTAGAAAGTCTGGGTGAGAAGTCCTGCTGGGCTCCCCCCAATTTGAGGTTAATCTCCTGGAGAACAGGGACTGATGTGGGGGGCAGAGAGCTTAGTTTGGTAACAGAAAAGACCCCACCTACCAGCCCCCAAAGAGCCATCTCAGTCATGGTAGTGCATCAGCCTGATGTGGGGATCCCAGCCCGGGGACTCTTTTCTTTCCATCTGTCTCCTGGAGACATTTTCTTGCCAATCAGGGCATTGGGAAGGAGGATGGGAACAATGGAACATGTTGTCCTGCCTCCTGTTGCTCAACTGTCCTGGCTGAATTCACTTGGCATGTAATCCTTGAGGCCTTGGAGCCTGCAGCAGCAGGTGAGGAGGAGAGATCACTCTCTGTGCCAGGGAAGTGGAAACAGACGCCTGCACGGGCCCACATGTCCCAGGTGGCCCCTCCCCAGACCCCGGATGGGCACCACTGTCATTGTCTTCTCTGAGAGGTACCTGAGAACATGTCTCTGGTGTTGGGAGAGCGAGGACCACAATGGTTTTAATGATGAGGCTACATGCCAGGTTGGGCTCACCTGAGAGGACACAGGAACCCACCAACAAGGAGCCCTTTTCCTCTTGTCCATTTTTATGCTTTGATATTCATATTCTTGCAGAGGCTGCTGTTTGTGGCAGAGGGAGACTGCCCCAAGTAGGTTTAGATGGGAGCTGGAAGCCAGTAGAAAGGGAACTGAGGGCAGTGAGCAGTTGGTAACTCAGGTGCGACTTTGGCCTCATCACTCATGTGCTCTGGGTCTCAGGGTCCTTGTCTATGGTATAAAGCCATGACTGCATTGCATTAAGGAGGCAGAGGGGACTGCCTCCCCGAGAGGTGATGAAAGGGCCAGAATACTGGAAGAGGGAGCAACAGGGCAGACCCAGCAACCTCACAGGGTGGCTGTGTGCATAAGTGAGTAAACGTTGGAGCCCTCCATGCCTGGCATGGTCTCTACTGCTTCTGGAACTTCCATACTTCCTGATGTTTACTGGACTTGGTGGCTCCAGGTGGCTATTTTAACATTTTTTTAATCTTCACCTAAGGACATGCTTAGAGAGGGGAAGGGGCTGGGGGGAGAGAAACATCAATGAGAGAGAGAGACATCGATTGATTGCCTTCGTATGTGCCCCAACCAGGGACTGAACCTGCAATGTAGGCATGTGCCCTGACTGGGAATTGGACCCACAACCTTTAGGTTTGCATGTGATGCTCCCACCCGGTGAGCCACCTTGGCCAGGGGCAGGTGGGCATTTTACGTAGAAAGAGAAATAGACACAGAGGTAGAGTAGAGACAGAGGAAGAGAGAGCACAACAGAACTACAGCAGCAGCTGCTTGTCTTTTTGAGAAGCCTTTAGCACGGTCAGTTGGGAGGGCGGGAGGGAGGCAAAGAGGAGAATGCATAGGTTTCCACTTGCTCAGGAATGGGACCTGTGGGACCTTGATGGGGTGGCCTTCGTTTGGCTGTAGGAAATTGGTCCCAAACTCCCTCACTTTTTGGAGAACGATTTAGTATCACTACTGTGGAGTTTAGGGTTGATAGGGGCTATTTATTATTAACAGTAATTATTAGCACTTAATACTAATGATGTGCGGGGCTCCAGGCAGATATGTTTTGCAGGGTTCTTGTCTTAATAAACAATCTGAAAGACTCCAAATCAGAATGTCAACATCGTGCTGGTGGCCTAATCTCATATGAATACACTGCATCATTTGGTGGCACTGGGCCTGGCCACAGAATCCCAGGATGACCCATAAATACAAGTCCCCAAATTCCTCAGGGCATCTGGTCAACCTCTTATATAGGGTAAAATGTTGGAGGATGGGAGAGAATGGGGCCTGAGGCTCACATGTGTCTCATCCTGGCTTGGGGTGTTCCACCTGGATGGCCCTGTCCACCTGGCTGGTCTCAGCCACTGGAGGGGGTTTAGAACATTTTGAGGAAGGTGCCCCAAAGTGTGAGAGCCCCTGAGGTGTGGGTCCTAGGGGAGAGGCCCTGCTTGTCCAGGTCTACGAGTAATATGATGTTATCAGCTATGAGTGGTAGAAACTGAAAAAATAGCTTGAAAATGATAGATATTGATTTCTCATGTCAGGGGAGTACTGCAGTGTGGGGCTGCTGGCTACCTCTGCTCCACACTGTCTTCGGGGATCCGGGCTCCTCCCAGCTCACTGCTCTGCTATCCAAGCATGTGGCTCCTATAGACCAAGGTGAAGGCCATTGCATCTGTGCTCCAGGCACAGGAAGGTGCTGTTTTATTCCTTGGCCAGAGCAGTACATTCCGCATTGTTTTAAATTAAACAGGCAATTAACCTCGATCAAGTCAGTTCTGTGAGGACCAGGGTCTGATGGGATTGCTCCATCTGAATACATGGACTAACAGCTGTCTCTATGGGAGTCTCAGCTCTCTGCTCTCAGTGCAGGCCTTAGGTCCTGACTCTCCCTCCCCTGTCTCCACTCTCTCCTGCCTCCTCTGCTCTTGTGTGACTTGGGCTCTTCTCTGCCCCGCCTTCTCCCTTTGTCTCTGATTTTATGATTTGCTCTACTGGAGGTAGGGTAGTGAAGAGATGACCTCGGAGTAGAGGCTGTGATGGGAGGAGGTGACAACAAGGTGGCCACCCATCAGACAGAAAGAAATGACCCTCCTCAGCCCTGGACTTGCTGTCTCCTACAGTGCTCTCACATTTGCTTATTTCCCTTAAGGGTGTATGAGTCACACCCATGGCTCACCTCTGACCCTGCTCTTCTCCCTGCCCCTTGGTACTCCAAGGTCCAGCTCCATTCAGCTGAGTGCCTATTTACACAGCACGTCCCATGTGAAGTATTTAGGATTCTTTCCCTGGGAGAGCTGGCTGGCCAGAACAAACTACAGAACCAAAATGTCTGAGTGTTATCAAGGCCCTTGGGACTAGTTGCCAATTTGCTTTTTATTTCCATGGGTAGGGCGCCATGCTGCCATTTTTACCACATCCTCGCCAGCACTGGGTATTACATTTTATTGTGTTTTAAAAGATGTACCCTTTGGAGACTCATCTGTCTCACAGGTGGTCATCCTCTGAGATGAATAGACTGGACTCTCCTAGGTCTCAGACACAGAGGTGAGGTCAGGCTGAGCAGAGGGGTTGAAAGGAAGGAAGGTGGGGATGTGGGGAAACAGAAGCCCTCATGCTCTGCTGGTTGGAGTATAAACTAAGTGCAAACCTTTTGAAGCTCATGCTGGTTCTTAGAGCTTGGACAAATCAAGCCGTTGCACACCCAATAAGGTAGGTTGGAGACTGTCCCTGCACCCCATTAATCCCCAGAACCTGTGGCTGTGTGACCTTACATAACAAAAGGGACTTCGCAAGTCTGATCAAGTTAAGGATCTTGAGAAGGGGAAATGATCTTGGATTACCTGAGTTCAATATAATTACAAGGCTCCTTATGAGAGGGACTCATGGAGGGCCGCGTGAGCGGAAGAGCTGGGATGACAAAGCAGAGGTTGGAGTGATGTGGCCACAGGTCTAGGAACAAGTCCTAGACGCTGGGAAAGGCAAGAAGCAGCTTCTCCCTGGAGCCTCCAGAGGGACCAGCCCTGTGACACCCTGATTTTAGCCCCCTGAGATCGGTTTTGGGCTTCTGACCTCCAGAATAAATTCAGAGGTAATGAATTTGTGTTGCTTTAAGCCGCCAAGTTTGAGGTAATTTGTTGCAGCAGCCGCAGGGAGCTGAAGTAGCCAGCGATTTTGCTGCCGGGTGTCTATTTCAAGCCATTTTCATGAGGCCTGTGGGAAGCATGAGTGAGGGTGTTCTCTGCAACACGTTGTGGTGGAGCGGGGAGCTGGAGGGAGCCGGTGAGAGCCCCGGGGTGCAGGAGCAACGGGGATGCACACCATGCACGCCGTGGTGCCGGTTGGAGCCGGTGGCTGCAGGGTTTGGAGATAACAGGCCGGATATGTACAGAGCACCGCTGTGAACCAACAGGACTGAGCAGAAAAATAAGGTGACATAAATGGTAAATGGAAAATACCAGCACATCTGAAAAGTCTGGGCGGTGGTTATCTCTGGGTGGGGTGGTGCCTGGAAGCTCATCACAGGGGGTTGCTTGGATGCGGGTAGCACCTGATGTTTCAATCCAGGTGCTGGCCCTGGCCGTGTTCAGTTTGGGACAACTCTGCACTGTGCATTTAGGGTAGGAGCACCTTCCTTTATAGATTTGTCCTGAAATTTAAAGTTTTACATAATCCACATACACAAAATGGTGACTCACACCTTTCCAGAATACCTTCAGATCTGTGGATAACATGAGGCACAGTGAGACTCCGCCTGCGGTGGGAGGGGCTGGGAATTGGGTGCAGGGTATACGAGAATCCAGGGGGATGATGACACTGCACTGAGGACTGAGGGGTCAGAGTTGTCAGGACCAGAACAGAAAGGAAGGGGCTGCTACAGCCCTTGGGATGTGGAGCTGGGGGTGCACGGGAGCCTCCTGGGGAGCGGAGGAGCAGTGCCGCCCACCCTCCTATCCTGAGAACGTTCAGATGTGGCTGCAGACATTCAATAGGCCAGGTGGACCACGAGGCACATAGCACAGTGACGTGGAGGCAGAGGATGACCGCCTGTCACGGGAGGGTGACCTGGCCTGAATTGGTGGTCCCAGAAGGTCTAATAGGGGCCATCAGTCTCAGAATGGACTGAGAGCCAGCAAAGGGCCTGGGTTCCTTATTAAGATGCTCGTGCTGTGATTGGACCCATGGGAGACCTGGCTGCTGCAGTCGGGCTGGAGCAGGGACAGGGCGTGTCTGGGCCTGAATGTTGATGAACTGGCCCCAGTCAGCTGTGCCCAGATGGCCACACCTTTCTGGGATGGCCAGTGAGCTCAGGCAAGTGTCCCCCAAGCCCCTGCTGCCTCACCTCCTTCACCAAGGCCACCTGCAGAGAGGGGGCAGGGACCTCCTGCTTGGGAGGTGAAAGGCAAGCTCACTCAAAACCATCGGTCTCAGCAGAGCCCCCATGGCCTTCTAGATAAACACAGCAATGTTTAAAGAATCCACAGGGAGTTGTTTTGGACTGGAGGGAGGGAAGGTTCTGGGCCTGACTCTGAGGCAAGCCAGGACCTACCCATTCCTGGGACAAATTAAAGCCACCACCCTCCATAGCCCAGTGCCATTTCTCGGTCCCCTGCAGTCTTGCAACAGGAGGCATCCCTTCATGGCAAAGCTGCATTTGGGGAGGCTGTGGGTCCCCTCCCGGAGTGCGGGGCTTCATGGAAAAGTTGAGCCCAGGAGCACACAGGAGGAAATTCCAGGGTGCAATTGCTGACAGACGTGTCTTGGAAGGCAGCTGGTTACCTTGGCGCCGTCCCAACACTCGCACTCTCCCCTGTCCTGCCCGCCTACCGCCCAACTTCTCTTTTTCCTTAAAAAAAAAAATTTTGTAACCAGAGAGAAGCCAGAAGGCACAACCAAGTCAACCAGAAAGAATCTACTTAGTCAAGCAAAATGGTAAACCCTTAAGGGTGTAATATCTCTACGGAGTTTAGCTGATGAAACAAAGACAGTCCGAGCCCTGGCCAGTGTGGCTCACCTGGTTGGAGCATCGTCCCATAACTGAAGGGCTGCGGGTTCAGTTCTCAGTCAGGGCACAGGTCTAGGGTGCAGGTTCTGTCCCTGGTCCGGGCATGTATGGGAGGCAACCAACGGATGCTTCTCTTTGCATCAATGTTTCTCTCCCACCCCCCAACCCCCCTTTCTAAAAAGCAATGAAAAAGTGTCCTTGGGTGAGGATGAAAAGGGAAGGAGAAGAAAAAGAAAAAAGAAAGCCGGGAGAGCCACATGCAAACATTTTCCAACTACCATCTTTTGAGCACTTCGGATGCACCAGCACTTCCTTCTCCCTTTTTCACTGAGGCCAGAGTCCATGCCACCTGGTGCACTTATGTGAAGTCTGCAGCTCCGTGAGTACATGTGCTCCCCCGTGACCACTGCCCAGGGCCAGACACAGCATCCCAGCGCCCAGGGGGTCCCCTCATCTTCTCTTCTGGTCAGCACCCATCTCTTGAATTTAACACAACCCTGGCTTCTATCCTCTTAGCTTGGCTGCATTTGAACTTCACACCTGTGGGGTCACACAACATGTCCCCTTCCGTGCTGCCTTCTTTCACGTGCTGCAATGTCTGTGAAGCCGTCCCTGTGGTGGGGCACCGGTGTGCTGTCTTCGGTTGCTGTGAGGACCACAGTGGGGGAACACAGTGGGGTGTGCACGCGCCCGCTGCTGATGCACACACAGGTTCTGAACGCCGAGCAAAGCTGCCGCCAGCCTTCCTGTACAGGTCCTTTGGTGGCCAGCTCGCTACCTGTGTTGCAGTGTCACCATAGCCCCATGGTGTGCGTAGAGTTGTTATAGCCCCACCTCAGAGATGGCAACACTGAGCCTCGACAAGTTTCAGTGCCTTATCCAAGGCCCCAGAATAAAGAACAGGGCCGGAATTCCAGCCAGATCCATGCGCTTGAAAACCCAGCACTTAGCAAAGGGCACGGCACTTCAGGGGCAAAGCAGCAAAGTGCCCCAAAGTTGCAAGGCTTGGGTGACTTGCCTGTGGTGAGGGTCCCCCTCCTACTCCTTGACAGAGGGGCGCCTGGCCCTACCCCTACTTCCTGTCCTGTCTGTCCCTGCCCAGTCCAGCTGTGTACTCCCACCCGAGGGAGGCCCTGACAGCTGCAGTAAATGTTCTGGGGAAATGCAGGCTCTCCTGGCTCTGGGGAAAAGCCCTGCAAATCCTGTGACGAGCAGCTCTAAGCTGGTGTTTAAAGCTGAGCCTGCTGTCGGCTGCAGCGACTAAGGGTGGCTGGCTTTGGGAAACGTGATTGGTGCCAAGGCTGGGCGCGTGCGTCCCCAGTTGCCAGCCAGTCATTCTCTTGACCCCCAGCTGAGCACGGCTGGAGGCTAGACAGCTTCAGCACAGCCTTGGTGGCCTGGTTGGCTGCCCCCAGCATGGACGTGAGCAACGATGAGATAATCTGCATGAAGCGCCACGAAGTGCCAGCGCAGCCCCGGGAATGTGAGCTGGCTCATTATTTTCAACTGTCCCAAACTGGGACTCCTGATCAGAACAATCCACCCCAAGGCCCTTATCTGAGTCCCTTATCTGAGACCCTGAGGGCCGGATCTATTTCAAAATTCAGAATTTGTCAGAGTTCAGAACATTAAATCAGTGCTTATATTGTATATCATTAGCAGCCCCGTGGGATCCTGGGTAGACTGGGGAATGCACCTCACTCGGCAATTCTGCAGCGAACCAGGGTGTGTGGCCGCGACCAGCCCTGCCGCTCCGTTCAGGGCGAGCTCGGCTGCGAAACGAGTGTGCTGCATACTCGGGAGGAAGATTGTATGATTTGGGGACTGGTGTCAAGGGGTTGGGACACCTCTCCTGCCCTCCTGTGTGGCCTGGGAGATGGGGTGATGGAGTCCTCCTGGCTTCAGGCTGCTGTGAGGTGGGTGGGTTTATCTGTACCAAGTGCTTAGAGCAGAGTTGGCTAAAAAAAAGCACAGCGCAGGTGTCCTCCGTGATCACTGTTATCTTATTAATATTCACGCTGATTCTGGTACTGCTCATTTCTGGCCACCACTTACTGGGCGCACACGTGTATACAGTGGGAGCCTCGTCCCCTGTGCTCCACCGTGTGCAAGTTCACCTGCACACTCTCAGCACTGGGTGTGTTGCGTGTGCTGTAAATGTGCACGTGGCATGTGTGTGTGTTTGTCTGTGTGTGCTATGAGCGTGCTCGTGGTGAGTGTGTGGTGTGTGGACGTAGGCTGCTCCCTTCGTTGGTCTCGGGTGTGGACCTCAGGCTCACACGGTGTAAGCAGCTCCCTGAGTGGCGTGAAACTCGCACATGCAGAGAGGCATGTTTTCTGCAGCACGGCCCCTCAGCCCGCCAGCCACTTCTTGGTGCTCATTCAAAGAAAGAACTGTCTCTTCCAAGACTGGAAAGAGACCAGCTCCTTCGGCCTCTTGAGGAGAGCAGCAGGGCTGCCCTTGAAGTGTGTGATTTAATTGCCTTTCAGGGGCAGTTTTGGCTTCATGGGGTTTTGCTCCGCTTGCTGACTAGTACCAATTCCTTTGTGAGATGAAATGTCGCTGAGGTGTCTCATCTAAGCTTCATTTAACTCCGTGAGGCAGACGGGAGTCAGCGTCATGCCTGTCTCATGGGTGAAGGATGGCTTGTGGGGTCGGGCAGGTCTGCACAGCCTGTGCACAGAGAGCTGCCCCGGCGTGGCACCAGCCCCTGAGGGCTCCAGTCATTCCCCGCTGTGTCATGAACCACCCCAACTTAGTGGATTAAAGCAGTATTTACTCATCTTTTGCTCACAAGTCTGCAATTTGGGCAGGGTTCTGTGAGGATGGCTCCTCTCTGCTCTGCACCGTGTCAGCTGGGGAAGCTCCAAGGTGGGTGGGTTGGGGGTGGGCAGGACTCCATGGCTGGGCTCTGGAATCACCTGGAGGCTGGTTTGCTCCTGTGTCTGCTGGGTGATGCTGGTGGCTCATGGGACCCCATCAGGCTTTGTCAGCCTGACCTCTGCACTGGGTCTTCCCGTGGCTGCCCGGGTGTCCCCACAGCACAGAAGCAGAGTTCTAGGTGTACTGGGTGGAAGTGAAACTAGTCCTGGCAGTCCTCCAGGCTCAGGAGGAGGGGACACATTTCTCACCACCGGATGGGAGGGGTGTCAGTACCTAGAAGCCTGAAGTCATTTCAAACCTCAGGACCCTTTGGGTTAAAGATGCTTAGTAGATCCTTATTAGTAACAATCTTTAAAATTTTTAAAAATATAATTTTATAATATATTTATTTATAAAGTTTATTTAATATATTTTTATTATTTATAAGAAAATTCCATATCTGTAATATATTTTACTTACATTTTATATAATAGAATTAATACTTTATGCATAACAAATAACATAAATAGGATTGTATTTATAAATGTAAAATATTTTTACATATAAAATATTTTGTCATAATTATAAAGTCTACCCCTGTAGTTACTGGCAATCTATTGTCTCTAATAAAGACTAGAAATTATAATCATATTGGAAAGTCTGTGTAAGTGTTGGTTTTTCACAAGTAGTTTCAGTGAAAAGCAGCCACACCTCTTCTAGGAGGAAGCATTTTCTGGGGCTACTTTTGGGGGCTTGTTCTGGGGTGTACTTAGGGATAGTTCTAGGGAAGGGTGACCAGCACTGAAAGGGAGCAGCTGGGAGATCTGATACCGAAGTTCTCCCGGTTAGTGCGCTGCCCCAGGTTGGAGTGGTGAAGGACAGAACAGCTGGACACAGGCTCATGGATGGCCTCAATGCAAGGGAATGGACCATCTCACTTCATTGTAAAGCCAAGTCCTGAGCATCCAGGGCTGGAAGGAGACTTGGAGACCAGGTAATCCTGTGTATCTTAAATCCTGCGCATACAAGGCCCACGGGGAGACAGAGAGAGTTACAGCATAAACAAGTGAAGCTGTGATTTTTCCTAGACGCCAAGTAATCCAAAACATTTTCAGTACTCAAACAAACATGGATATATTTTGGAGTAGAATGTAAAATCTCCATAAATTTTTGGATAAAACAGAAGACTTCAAAGAAATTTCATGCTGGCAGCAGACTGGCTTGGGAAGATCGCAGATACCTCTCTCCCTCCCCAAGTCCTAGCTTGCTCGCTCAGCCCCAGGGCGGGCACTTGGGGGGAAAGCCTGAGAAGCAGTGTGCTAGCTGGCAGCCCCTATGGTGAGCTCTCTACAGCAAGGAACACTGAGCAAAGGAGAAAGAAGACAAAACGAAGGGGTGGCCACATCAGTCTCTGTGTGGAGTTAGGGTCCCTCTAACCACCGACCACGGGTGGGCTGGTCTGAATTACGGCATCCTGTAAAAGTACATGCACACTGGCTATTGAAGACTTAGTATGAAGTAGAAGTATGCACAGTACCTTATTAATTATTCATATTGATTACACAATGAGAAGACAGCATTTAGGTACATTGGATTAAATAGATACATTTCATTTGTTTCTTTTTAATTCTTTAATGTGTCTACTACAAAATTTAAAACACCTGTGTGGCTTGCATTCTATTTTTATTGGATACATTAGGCTAGAGTAGAAGGTGTCTCCAAATGTAATAGACCATGGAACACTTTCCTTCCTGCAACATCTTGGGTGACTAGTTTTGGGCAAAATAGGCCGCTGAAAACATTGCTTTAGGTAAAATTGGTCTCTTTACTGACCTCCAAACAAACACTAGGCCTTCCCACCCCCATTCTTTTGTTGCCTCTGTTCTGCTGGGAATTCCTACTTCTCTTGACTGTTCCAGATCAATCCATTCTTCAACGTGCAACTCAAATTCTTTTTTACTGTCCTGTCCCTGCGCTGCTTCCTGCCATGGAATATGGTTGAGGTGGATGGTGTTGCTGCAGCCATCTTGAGACTCTGAGTTGATAAGCTCAGGAAGAAAAGTTGAGGATGGCAGAGCAGAAGGATGGAAAGGGCCTGGGTAAGAATGACATGATTGTGTTGCAAAGTCAACTCCAGGACCACCTCTTTAGCAACTTTTAAAAATGTGATACAGTCCTGGCCGGCGTGGCTCAGTTGGTGGGAGCATTGTCCTGTGGACCGAAAGGTCACGGGTTTGATTCCAGGTCAGCGCACATACTAGGTTGAAGTTGTGATCCCCTGTTGGGGAGCAGACGAGAGGCAACCAACCGACAGATGTTTCTCTCTCACATCGACGTTTTTCTCTCTCCCTTCTCTCTGGAAGCAACAAAAAAATTTCCTCGGGTGAGAATAAAAAGAAAAGCGATACAATTACATGCTTCTACAATTTAAATTGCCCTTACTTGAGCATTCTATTCCTGCCCCAGAATGCCTCCTAACTGATATGAACCCCACACTGTCACAGAGAAAAAGAACTCACACAGCAGTAAAAATACGTAGTGCAAATCGATGCTGCTACTAAACCAGAAAGCGATGGTCTTACCTTCCCACAGCATCGGCCAATCTGACTGGAATGGTGAAGCAGTGGAGCGGCTACGGCCCTTTGAGGCCAGGTGCAGTGGCACTGGACCAGCAATAGCTCATTTTAAGTATCTTCACATATCTGTGAGGCAGGGCCTGTCACTGCTGCTGCTTTACAGAGGAGGAAACCGTGGCTCGGAGAGGGAAAATCACGTGTCCAGGGCCACACACCTTGAGTTGTAGGAGCCCAAGCCTTCACCACGGATCTCGAATGTTCTGTGACCTGAGCTTTCTGTGTGTCTTTGGTTTTGTAATGAGGCCGCCATATACTCTCAGCCCAGCTCCTCTGCAAATAACTCCAATGGAACTGAAAAAAAAGAGAGAGAGAATCTGTGTGCCATTTTTCAACCGGCATGCCTGCTCCCCCGCCCCTCCCCAGCAGGCTACCTACTGTTTATTTGGGGCTGCATCAAAGATGTCGGCTGTCGTAAGTTTTTCTTTCCTACAGGTAGGCAGTTTCCAAATGGACAGATCACATTTTTGATCTGAAAATAACACATGAAAGGCATAAAAAAGAAAAATTGTCCGGCAGGTTTATAATCCTTCTCTTATGCCAATAAACAAAGGAGGCAAGAATGTGACAGTAGAGACAAGGTGACCGGCCTCCAAACATAAAACGCACTCATCAGGAAAGTCGAAGAATGTTCATGAAAAGGAACTTAGTTCTGCTTGAGTTTAGCTTTACATGAGTCTGTTCACATTTCGTCTGGCCTGGGATAAACTTGTGGAATAAATCAGCCCTCCTGAGAGAGAGGAGGTGCATTGGCTCTTCCAGAAAATAATCTAATCACACAAGCATCTTTCACAATGTGTGGTCTCTGTAGGGAAACAGATAAGTGGAATGGAATCTCTTTTCAACCAGTGTTGCAGTAATTTTTCTGTTATTAGCGCAGTGAGATGTCCCAAGAACTACCTTCCTCCACATCCTTGGCTCCAAGTGGAATTACGGATGAATTTCTCTCAAACTCGCAAAACAAAAAAAGAGCCATGTCGGTTAAATATAAGGTTTTTTCTGGTTTTTAGAATGAACATAACTTGACTATGATGATGATAATATTAAGCATTTTTAAGTGGTGACTACATGCCAAGCATTGTGACAAATGCCATGTGTGCATGAATGAGCTCATGACATCCTTGCAGAGACCTTGTAAGTTGGTTCCACTATTATCTCCATTTTACAGATGAAGGAACTAAAATTTAAATTCTTGCCTGAGATCACACAGCCAGTACTGAAAGAACTGCCATTTGATCTGGGGTCTGTCAAACTCCACAGCCCTTCCCCCTAACGGCCAGTCCACTTTGAAATGAGGTGTCTCATTTTGGGGTCCCACAAGAGTCAACCCTGCAGCAAGGATTTGGGCGCCTTCCTGTCTCATGCACACACACCTAAAAACAGAACTGCTCAGTCACAAGGTAGCTATGTATTTATTTAGTTTTATAGAGAACGATGAGCAGTTAACCAAAATAGTGGCACTATTGACAGTGGCCATGCGTGAGAGGTCCAGCGGCCACGTTTCCACGGCAGCTGATATTGTCTATGTCTTTGGACCATGGCCATTCTGGTGGGCGCATAACGTTATCTTACCATTTGCCTTTCCCTAATGAAAAATGACATTTAACACTTTTCATGTACTTATTGACCCTTCACATCTTTTGTGAATTGCCTCGCCATGGCTTTTGCTTTTTTCTTTTAAAAAGATTTTATTTTTATTTTATTTTTAGACAGAGGGGAAGGGAGGGAGAAAGAGGGAGCGAGAAACATTAATGTGTGGTTGCCTCACACCCCACTATTGGAGACCTGGCCTGCATCCCAGGCATATGCCCTGATTGGGAACTGAACCAGCGATCCTGTGGTTCGCAGGCCGGTGCTCAATCTACTGAGCCACACCAGCCAGGCTTTTGCTTACTTTTTAAAAATGGACTACTTTGTCTTTTTCTTACTGATTTGTAGAATCTCTTTATATATTCCAGGTATGAGTTCTTTCTCTGATATGTGCATCCCAAATATCTCCTCCCATTTGTGGCTTACTGTTTTACTTTTTAAATTGTTACCTTTTGATGAACACAAGTTTTTAATTTTGATGAAGTCCAGTTTATTAATTTTTCTTTTTGGTTAGTGCCTTCTGTATCTTGCTTAAAAAAATCATTGCCTCTCCATTGGTCTTTAAAGCAATGGTCCCCCAATGCCTCCTTGTTTTCCTTGAGGGTGTGACTTTAATTGGCGTTCAAGAAGAAACAGAACAGCTTGCGGACCCCCTGGCCCCAGTCCTCATTCATGGGCTCTCAGTTGTAACTTTCTTGGAGGGAGACCTGCCTCCTATGGGTCTTTGGGAGAGAGGCTGGGTTTATGGACTTTGGGTGAGTGGGACAGATTCCCACTTCCACCAGAAAAGAGATCCATTTGGATGAAAATTCTCTTGAAGGGCTATTTTGCTAATTTTCAGATATAAAAGTGGAAAGTAGTTCAGTTTCACTAGAAAAGTGTGTCTTTGAGCTACTGGAGTTTTCAGACACTGTGTCTCTGTTTGTAAAATAAACAGTAGAAAGACGAAAGGAGAGAATGAATTTTAATGTGATCGTTAGCTGGGAGGGGGCACCCCGCATTCTTTGTATTTCATTGCTATGCAAAAATGAAAGAAGGAAACTTAAAGCTGCCATCTTATGAAAACAGTGGCAAGTTTTTAGATGGCAGCCCTCCCAAGATTATTCCAGGGATAAGGTTGTGTTTTGTTTTGTTCTGTTTTGTTCTTGAGAAGAAAAGTTTGCTAAGAACCCAAAAGTTCTTTAATGATGGAGGTGAAGATAGTAAAGTACATGAAACAATTTTCTTTTGACTACAGAAGACTATATTTTTCCTTAGTTACTACACCCTCACTCTTTAAAAGGGAAAAAAGAAAATAGGGAAAGAAACTTTGTAGATACCTTAGGGGCCATTTATTTTCTCCCTCTCTTGTCTTTCTCATTTCTCTCTGTCTCTTCACTTTCCCTGCTTGTTCCATTCTCATTCAGTTGCCTGCCGGGGCTCTGGGTCTCGGTTTCCTTATTTCCCAGATGGGGACAGTTATGTTACCATCTCGCAGGCTTGCTGAGGGAGCGGATGTGTTGGTGCGGGAGGACAAGACCAGTGCCCGGCACTTAGTCGTGCTCAGAAACGTCCGTTGTTACTGTTGCCGTTACCATCCATCACATCTTCACTTCAAGAAACGGTGAATTCTTTTCTGTCCCGTCTGTTTTTGAGTATCTTTTCAAATTTTGCAGTATAATGATTTGATTTGTTATGAGCAAATTAATCCTTTATCCTGGAGTTTTGTGGCCAATCATGGGACTGACATTTGACTTATTTTTCTATTTGATTTTTGGAACAACTTTCTATCTACAGAAATAAACCAAAGCCAATTGCTTATGACAATCTCCAGCAATTACACTGTCTTCCAAGAAATACCGACTTCCAAAGACAGGAAAAGAGTTAAGAAGTGACCAGTAAGTGGATGTTGACACCATACAGACCCAGGTGTGAGTAGGTTTCCACTCAGTAATATAAGCAAATAAGAAAATTGTCACCTCTTTTCAGTTCCCTTTGTGAAATGCTATATTAAAAAGTAGTAAAAAAGAAATAGAAAATTAAGCCAAGATTGATCTAGGACATTTTATATCTATAGTTCCTCTTGAGTATAAATATTAATATCTTCAGTTTATGGATGAGGAAACTGATCTCAAAGAAGTTTTATGATGTACTGAAGGACCTATAGCCATTTTAAGATGGTGTGGTGGGAAGGAGCCAAAATATGTTGTGATTTACTGAACTGATTTAGAAACCAGATCTCTTGATGTGTAAAGTCTTCTGACCTTCTAGAAGGTTCCAGCATTAGATGTCATCAGAGGGCAAAGCTGCTCCTCTACTGGGAGATCTAGGATCCTTCTTGGGCTGGGCAAGTCCAAAGATCAGAACGAGGACTATGTAGGTCTCTCTGTTCGGGCCTCACAGACATTCCTTCTTATTTGGTGATGGTATCCTGATGCCTCTCCCCCAGTTTCCTTCCTTGGTGTTGGCTGAGTTGGCCTCACCCTCCCAGGTCCAGGGTTGAACACATTCATAAGACTCATCGGTAACCACTGTTCACCTTGAGCTCACAGATCAGCTCAGGATGGGCACAGAGCCCAGGGCCACCAGTCGGGGGCCATAGCACTTCTGCTGGAGTTACTGGGGATGTCTCTGACACAGGAGGGCAAAGCTGGGGTTCAGAGCCGTTGCCTCACCACCTTTGCTACTGTCTATTGGTCACAGTGAATCACAGACCAGTCTGGAGTCAAGTGATGGGGAAACAGGCTTTACCTCATGATGGGAGGAGCAACATCTCATTTGTGAGGCGGTGACAACGTGGGGCCATTTTTTCAGTCTGTTGCATTTGGCTGACATGCTGTTGTAAATGTGTGTGATAGGCATGGGCGTATTTAATTCGTGCAATAATCCTCTTAGGTAGTTATGTGACCGATGTCATTGCTGTTATCATTATGTCCATAGTATGTGGAGTATGACGTGGCTTTAAGGTCTCAGTCTTTTCAGTGAGCATGCGGAAGAGGAGGCTATGGCAGGGACTCTGTAATAATAGCCAAGTGTTGTATGCTTCTAAACTGTGACATCTTCTGAGTGGCCAGGGCAGAGACTGACAGCAGTCATGGCTGGCTGAGGTCTCGCTGTCAATCCTCACAACAAAGTTCCCACCCACTGCCAGGACCACTGTGGTCCCCATTTTACAGAAGAGGAGATGGAGGCAGAGGGGTTAAAGGGCTATGTCAAGGGCACACATCTAGGAAGAGACCAAGATGAGATCACCTGTGCTGGATGTCTTCGGTCTGCGCTCGGGATCCTGCTCCATTCCCTCCCCTCCCCTCTCCCCCTCTGTGCCCTAGGAGCCTGACTTGTATGGACTGCATCAATGGGTTCCTACTCTCCACCTTCTGCTTGGGTTTGGCCAACAGGAGGCATGGCAGGGACGAGAAGGTAGGAAGACAGTGGGCAGAGTAGTTGTTCCTTAGCTTTCTTCCTGCCAAGTTCCTCTACCCAAGACCATGGCTCGGTCAGGTGGCCCTCCTTCTGCTGCTACCTTCTCTGGATTCTGGTACCTGTTCCCTCCCCTCGTCCCAAAGCCCTGCAGGTGGTACCACTGCCGCTCCTGCCGCTGGGGTTTCTGCACTGTCCCTTGTTGTTTTCCTTAAGTTCTGCTTATAACTTTCGCTGTCCCTTTGCTAAACTTTCTTCAAATTACCTCCTTTCAATGTGCCATGTGATTCTTGCTGGGACCCTGAATGAAACCCCACCTGACTCAGCGGTCTCTATGTTTAATATTCATTGAAAAGATGAAAAGAATGGAATACAAAAGCGCTAGGTGATACTCAAAGCTGAGTTCTTTGAATGATGAAACCAGAAGTCCGAGATGAAAATGAGACAAAATGAGGTTGCCTCCATGCTGGCCGAAGGCAGGTGGGCCTGTTTCTGCCTGGACAAATACCAAGCACTGAATGCTGTTTCTGTATTATTTCCAAAGATCTTGGATTGCATTTTAATTAATTTGCCTTGAAATTAACATATTCTGCTTTTTCTTGAGCCGGACTCAAACTTTCCAGCATATCCTATTGCACTGAAATGCTTCCATAAATCAGGATGAATGTAGCATTGGAGACTGAGGGAGAGAGGGAGGTATTTTATGAGGGTGTTTTATATTCTGCTCTTGAACAAAACTTTAACATGTATTTGCAGGAGGCATTTTCCAGACTGGCAGCCAATAAACCCTGAGGATGATCTGAGTGTGGTTGTTGCTCTATCTATAAGTGACGCCTTACAGCCTGGCACACCCATTTCTGCTGGATTGGGGGTAGAGGAGAGAAGGGTGGGACAGATGTGGGTTCCAGTCCAAGCTCTGCCACCTACTAGCCATGTGACCTGCAGTATGTTGTTGAGCCTTAGTTTCCTTCTATGTAGGTTAAACCACGGGTTCAGAGGAGACGCAGGCAAAGAGCACAGCTCCCCAAAATCCGCAGGCACCTCCCCCACACTCCAGCCACCATATTTTCTCCTGGGTGGCCCTGGTTGAGATCTTGGCTGCTAGGGGTTCCCTCAGACTCTCAGATCTGCACTTTGCCTGGCAGGAGCTGGGAATGCTAAGCGACCGTCCACAGAGCCGGATCTTCCTATGGAAACGGTCAAGAAATCTAATTTGCAGAATGACAGAGAGGATGTCTTGTGGAAGAATGCACCCAAACTCGGGTTCAAATCCTATTTCTCGTTGGCTAAGTACTGGTGGGGAGGCGACCTCCGTTCTCTGATGCTGCCTCTCTTGGATTGTGGATTGAGTGTAATCATAGTTTTCTCAGAAGTTTGCCAGGAGGGTTCAATCAGATGCAAGCCTGGATTCAAGGGGTAGGAACAGAACTCTCAGCCATTGCTTAGCACAAAGTGAGCGCTCAAAGCACGGCAGCAAAGGCCAAAAACAGAAAAAACACACTCACGGTCTCGGTAAGTGTTTGCTGAGTGTGCCTGGTGGCGATAGGCACCGTGTTAAAGCCAGCAGCAGTTGAGGGGTGAATGGGACGAACATGGTCTCTGCCTTCAGGGGAAGAGAGACATTCTATCCATGACTCAAACAGCTCAATAGTTACAATTTTTCATGAGGAAGGAAACAGGAAGAAGGAGAATCAAGGGGAGGCTCCTAATTTAGGGAGAGAGTGAACAAGAAAGGAAGTGGTCATCCTGGCCTAGTAGCTCAGTTGGTTAGAGCGTTGTCCTGACACACCAAGGCTGTGGGTTCGATCCCACTCAGGACATGTGCAAAGGCAATTAATGGATGCATAAGTAAGTAGAACAACAAATTGATGTTTCTCTCTCTCTCTCTCATCGATAAATACAATTGAAACAAAAAGAAAGGCAGTGGCATTTAAGTTGGAGATTGAATTAGTTAGGGTGGTGGCAGCTGTCATGCGGACCAATACCCAGGCTCAGTGACTAACCCCGCAGGAGCCCAGACCTCGCTCGTGCCACACCGGACTGCGGGTTTGGTGGCATTTCTTCACGTGGTGACGCAGGAACCCTGCTCCTGCTGTCCTTTCAGCCGTAATAATGAAGGAGTTCAGCAAGGCTGCAGAATATCAGGCCAATTTACAAAAATCACTTGTGTGTTTATACATAAGTAATGAACAATCAGAACAAAATTAAGAAGACAATTCCACTGACAGTAGCATTAAAATGAATAAAATATTTAGCAATAAAGTTAACTGAGGAATTGCAAAGCTTACACAATGAAAACTAAAAACACTGTTGAAAGACATTAAAGAAGACCTAAATCAATGGAAAACATCTCAAGTCTATATTCTGAATATATAGAAATAATGTGTATGTAAGAAAAATGCTTCCTAGGTCATAGGCTAACTCAGGGGTGCTTAGTGATACAACGTGTGTCTGACTGCATGTCTAGGTACACGGCAATGACTTCGTAGGTCACGGGACAGCTTGAGATCAGTGATACAATGTGCATCTGAACACATAGAAATAATATATATGTCACAAGGCTTCTTCCTAAACTATTCTTTAAACTGAAGAATAGCTGGGGTTCAGATGCGGTGTGTATGTGAGCATAGGCACACGGTGTCTCTGCACGAAAACTACTTCCTGGATCGAAGACAGCTGAGAGGCTTGGTGATGTCTGAGTGTATCTGAACACACCCACACAGCACAGTGTATGTGTATGTATGTTGTATGACCGCAGCACTTCAGTTCCTTCCCTATGTAAGTTTCTTTCCCCTCCCCCAGTTCCTGGTTGCTTTAGTGGTAGTTTAGTTATTCTTCTAGGCCTTTTACATGTGTTACTGTGTTTTATCTTGCCCCAAAAGCTTTGTAGTTGCACTCAAAGGCTCAGAGAGGACAGGTAACTTGCCCAAGGCCACACAGCTTCTTACTGGCAGAGCTGAGACTTAAATCAAGTCTGACTTGAAAGCTTTTGGCGCTAGCTGCAAGGGTAGAATGGCTGTGCCTGTGGGCTGTGCTCCCAGCTTGAGCCCCAGGGGAAGGGAAAGTGCTGGCCGCATCTGCCACATCTGTGGGACATGGAGCCTTCATCACCCCACCCTCCACCTAACTGCGGGTCCATACCTTCTGTCTGACTGTGAAGGGGAAGGTGATGCCAGGCGGGCCCGGACTACTGGCGAAGCAGGGTGATGTCCTGGGGCCATGGCCGAGGCCTGGGAAGTGCTTTCTGAAAGCTTCCCCAAAGATCACCACCTTCACAGAGCCTTGTGTGAAGGGAGGAAGATTAAAGCCAAACAAATCCAAGGACAAGAACCAATGCCAAACAAATGTGGACCTGGGGCTGCCGGTTTTCCTTCCCGTGAGCTGCGCTCAGGAGAAACTCATCTTGTTAGCCTTCCCAGGGGTCATGTTCCAGTGGGAGAAAGGCGACCCCGTTCTGCTGGACTCCCCCACCCCCGGCCCCTGCTGGTCGGTGGGGCCTGCAGCCCTGCCTGCCTGCCTGCATTGCCCGGCTTTGTGGGGTCAGTGATGCTGGACTGTGAGTCTGACTCAGCCGCCTGATGGCCAAGTGACTCGGCAAACCTCCTTGTCTGCGAACCTGAGCATCCTCATCAGTGACACGGAGCCAATTGCCATCTCATCACATGTGACAGCTGTCGAGACGATATAAGTGAAATCTAGAGTGTACCAAGAGGTTGGCACATGGTGGATATCTGCTTAATATATGTCTTTCCTTCTAAGTGTTAAGTAAATTTGCAAGAAGAAATATAAGTGAACTTGGGAAAGTACACTGGCCTCCCTGTGCTCCAGACCATGCTGCCCCCACACCACACTGGGTTGCCTTCATGTTCTAGAACATATACTCTCTCTTTGCAGGCTGGAATTCACCTTCGTTGTTTTCTAGAAGGCACCCCCTTTGGGCTCTAGAATGTGGTTGTCATTGTACTTTAGAAAGGTGATCCTCGAACTGGGTGCAAATCCCATGTAGCAGCGCTTGGTGTCCTCTGGCAATGACTAGGGGTCCTCTCGGAGAGAATGAGGCAGTGGGCAGGGGCTGAGGGCTCCTCACCTCCAAGAGAACAGCTGTGTTTAAAGATCCATTTCAGGTCCGGGGAGAGATTTTGTTGGAAGAAAATGACCCACTCTGGGCTGCAGACAGAGGCTGCAGGGTCAGCATGTTCTACGAGCACCGAGTCACTGTAGCTGGAACGCAGACAAATTAAAAGGTCCAGGTCACACTGAGAAGGAGTACAGAGGGTGGATAAAAGCAGAAATCAAATCCAGTTTTCTTCTGGACGGAAGCTGACGAAGGCAACAGAGGTTCCTGTGTGACCCTGGCCTTTGTGGAATGAAATACTTCTGGAGAATATGACGTAGTAAGAGGTGGGTTGGGTTGTCAAACTATCCGCCGGATTGCCTCACTGGGCAGAAGAAAGGAGTTCTCAGTTGATGAAATGAAGACAAAAGGAAGGAAGACTGGTACAAACCCATTCTTACAAAGACACTCATTGCTGGGTTGTCCAGCTCAGTGATCACCTGCCATCACCCTCAGGGCTGAGGGTCATTCCTCGCTGATGGGCATGAGTGGTGTCTCTGGGGTGTCATAGGGCAGGGTCCTCACATTACCTCCTGGTGCCACAGAGCATCCATTTGCAGGGTGAGTTCACAGAGAAGGTCTTTGCTGGGTGCAAATGGGCCCTAAAGCTCCTTTTTAACAGCAAGCCTCAGCTCAGAGTCACAGAAGGCAACTGTGGCTTACTTTTCATTGTATTCATATTATCTTTTTTAAAAAAAGAAAAAAAATGATACTAGTGTTTTATTTATGACAGGGTGTGGCATTTTCTTTTGAATATTTGATCCAGTAGAATGTGAGTCTAGTGAGAGAAAAATGAAGTCGGCCCAGGCAAAAATCACTGAGAGATGCTAAGAGCACGAAGAGTTAGTTGGAAACGGGGCACTTGCATGGCTCGGCACATGTCCCCACAGATTACTTATTCAGGACAAAGGGAGGAGAAGGGGCTTTTCCAGTGGGGAAGCCAGGGCGGGGGGGACCCTACCTCAACCACATGACCAAAATTCACATGACCGTCAATGGACACGAGATAACACAGGCCCTGATGTGCCCCAAGAAGGTCACAATGTCACTTCTGGGACACTGCTGCACAAAACACGTAGCCTGAATTTAATAATAAGCAAACATCAGACTAACCCAAAATGAGGGAAATGCTACCTGACAGCTGGCCCGTACCCTTCAAAAATGCCAGTGTCCTGAGAAAAAACTCAGGCAGAGGGACGCCTCAGATTACAGGAGGCTGAGGAGATGGGACGACTGTGGTGATGACGTTACCACAGGCCAGGGAACGGCGCTATAAAGGACACTTATAGCTGGGACTCGGGGGGACTCGGAATATGAACTGTGCACTTGATGACAGCAGTGTGCTGGTGATGCCTGGGTTCCGTGATCATTTCATGGCTCTGTGTGAGGGTGCTTTGTTTTTAGGGCAGACATGCCGAAGTGCTCCTGGTGAGGGCTTGTGACATCTGCCAGCTTCTCTCCAGGGGCTCAGACAATACGTGTGCGTGAGTGTGCGAGAGAGAAGAAACCCAATATGGCAACATGTGATTAGGTGAGCCTAGTGGGAGGCGGATGTCCTGTTTGCTTGCAGCTTTTCTGTAGGTTTGACATTTTCCCAAATGAAATCTTTTTCAATAGGAAAAGAAAGTACTGGTAATTAAGCACAGGTGTGACATGCAGGGGCAAGGTGGTTATAGCGCTCCTCAGTCTGAGGTTTTGGGGAACGGGGCATGCGCAAATCTCTCGGGAGTCCCCCCGCTTGACATTCGAGGGTGCCATGTGCACCACATAAACGACCTTCACATAGTGCACCAAACAAAGCACATGTGTAGCCTACCTGGGGAACAAAACAAACCGTAAGAGTCAGCAAGTATCCTACGGGGGCCTATGAATACCCTCGTATGCAGGTTCCTCTCGTAAATTGAGCGCAAGAAAACACATTTGCCTTCCTCTTTCACCAAATGCTCTTGCCTTGCACAAACCACCCTGACCCCATTCTTTGTTCCTTCCTTCGCTCTTCCCCTCTCCTCCTCCTGCCTCCCCCGCCCCCCACCAGGTTTACCAGTGAGTTCTGTTTGGTTCTTGTCATCTTGCTGTAAGGTTTCTCCAAGTGCCTGTGCTCCTGCTGTTGGCCTGATTGCTGTTTCTCAGGCAGTAAACAGCCCCCAGAGACATTGGTCTAGTTTCCAAGGGGGTCCTGGTGAAGGCACTGAGCTCTGGCCACAGCCAGGCAGCCGAGAGCAAAATAAAACCTGGGCCCTGGGCCTTGACCTGAAGTCCAAACACAATATCCTCTGCAGTAAGCACCCACAGGTGATGGTCCTTCCTGCTCCCAAGTCTGGCAGTGACCCTGGCCAACCCCTGCAAGTGTTGTACTTCTGGGACCAGCCACCTTGTTGCAGGTGGGCTTCCAGGACTGACTGCATATTTGGACGCATCTTAGGAAGAGGCCCAGGTGACAGAGATTTAGACTCGGAAGGCTGGGGTCAGTGTCTTCAGTGGAGAGCCCTGCTGAGTGGTCAGGTACTGGGGCCTTCGCAGGAAGTCGGCTTCTGGTGCATGTGGGGAAAGGGCTGCCTTGCCTCTGCCTCCCAGGTGATTGACGGATGTGCTAGGGTGAAGTAGGCCGAGATGTCTGCATTCAAGAGAATGGCTTCTGTTTCTCAGTTGAGTTTTCCAAGAAAAATGGGCTTGGGCTTTTTTAGGACCAGCTTAGCCATTCGCTCTGTGCTCTTGGACAAGACACCTGCTCTCTTCTCTGTAAATTAACAGGCTTGAACTGGACTGATGGCTTGTCCAATTGTGTCCTGTGGAGCACGAGGAATGTCATATGGTGAAATCTTATCAACCCCTAATAGGATGTTATAGACCAGCTCTGGTTCCCCAGGGGTACGTGGAGGCTTTTTAAGAGCTACTTGAATATGGATAGTTTTAAGGGAACCAACTTCCACAGAACTGGACTTGCCTGCCTTCCTCTTCTTTCCATTATTTATGGCCTCCTCTCTCACAATGCTCTTCTCCTATTTTATCAAGGAAAAGCACAGGATCTTCCTTTGACAAACAGCCCATGGTTTAAGGCAAAGGGGAACTTTGAGAGTATGTGGTCCTCAGGAGGGAAAAGCAAAGAGAGCTTCCCGAAGATATTTTATTTTTTTTAAAGACTTTATTTGTTTTTATTCTTAGAGAGGGGAAGAGGGAGAGAAAGAGAGGGAAAGAAACATCAATATGTAATTGCCTCTCGAGTACCCCCTACTGGGGACCTGGCCTGAAACCCAGGCGTGTGCCCTGTCTGGGAATCAAACCAGCAACCCTTTGGTTCATAGGCCACTGCTTGATCCACTGAGCTATACCAGCCACGGCAGGTATTTTAAAGTTTTATTTTTTCCAGGTGACAAAATCACGGTAAGTCTCTATCCCCTGACTGTCTATTCACCAATCCATCAACCTATGCATCTGTCCATCCATCATCCATCATCTATCTTTCCATCCATCCATCCATCTATCCACCCATCTATCAGTCCATACATCCACGTGCATTCTGTTTAACTAATCATCTTTCCTCTACCTTTCTTAGAATGAGATTTTAATATAAGATGGTTGTTCTTGGAGGCATGTATTTGAATGGACCAAGGAAGGCACATTTATTTTTCAGTTAGAAAGTATAACCGATTTGAATGGTTGACTTGAGGACTAGCTTTGTCCTTAGGTTATATGGCAGGCGGTTTCCTAAATTAAATCAGCTCCATAAATTTGTAGCTCCAAAGTTTTGATGAAATTTTACAGTACACGCTGTGTGAGGAGCACAGCTGTTTAATCAGGTTGAAAAATTTAGAATTGAATGTTTGTGCCCTTGTGTAGAGGCACCGGGAACGCATCTACAAGTGTAGGATGAACACGGGGTGTTTGTTCAGACTCAAACACCACACTCGGGCAGTCATTGGTAATGTGACTCTCTGACATGATGATCACCCCTGAGAAGGTTCTGAACAAGCATAATGCGATCCTCCCTTGACATACATAGGGGTTACCTCGATGAGAAATTTAGTGCGTGTCACGACATGGTATTTATGTGTGAAACAGAGTCAGATGGACTCAGACAGTTATGAGTAAGACTTTTAAATTCACAACAGTTCAGGGAGCATCTGAAGTTCCTCTGGGCCACAGAAGGATTCATCAGTGCAAGCTACTAAATTTGGAGGTAATTCGTTTGGCAGCGATAAAAACTAAAACACATGCCATGAGATGATTCTAAAGCACAGCTTTATCAAAGTAATCGAGTGCTTCGGGATGCCTTTCCCAGGTGGGTAAAGCAAAGCTTGGAGATGTTAAAGGAGCTGATTCCTCCCACACAGCAAACAAGCGGCAGAGCCAGGTTTGAGCTCAGGCCCTCCCGGACCTGCACATGCTCCCGACAGCAGCGCTCGGCAAAGTCTGACGTGCACCGGGCTCACCTGGGGACCAAGTTCACCTGCAGATTCCGATTCCACAGGCCTGGGTAGGGCCTGAGACTCTGCATTTCCAACCACCTCCCAGTCTGAGGTTTCTATTCCATCACCAACTTTCTACTCATTATGGGCAAATCTGTTCCCAGCGCAAACCTTGGCTTCCTTCCAGTTGGAAACCCACTTCTATTTTGTCCAGCTTCACTGAGGTACAACTGACATCCAACCTGTACACCGTGATGATTTGACACACGTATACATTCTGAAACAATAACCAGAGTACAGTCAGTTAACGCCTCCATCACTTCACATGTAACCCGCTCCCCTTTTTCATGGTGAAAACATTTAAGATCGACTCTCTTAGCAACTTTCAAGTGTACCATATAGTATTATTAACTGTATTTATTCCTCTTTCACTGGGAGTTTGTAACTTTAACCAGCGTCTCCCACCTCTATCCCTCCTGCAA
Source organism: Macrotus californicus (assembly GCA_007922815.1). NCBI lineage: Eukaryota > Metazoa > Chordata > Mammalia > Chiroptera > Phyllostomidae > Macrotus > Macrotus californicus. The sequence goes on from VMDR010005572.1 coordinate 29,548, forward strand.
TACCCTCCCCCCCAACCCAGGCCCTGGAAAACACCATTCTACTCTCTGGTTCTGTGAATTGAGTAAAACCCACTTGACACTGAGGACTCCCCGGCCTGAGGGAGACACTGTTTTCCCACATCTCAGGCATTTCAGCACAGACAGAGCTGCTGCAGCATATGAGGGTTCCAGTCAGACCAGGGGTTTCCAGTCAGGTCCAATGCGCAGGCCTAGCTAGTGCTCCCTGAGACTGGAAGGGAGGGTACTTTGTCAGTTATAATAAGTTGTTGACAGACGGACGCTGCGCAGGGTACGCCTGATGGGAACCACATGTGTTCTCAGGGACTGTCTCCAAAGTGCCCATGCCATTCGTGTGTTCGCTGCTCCTGGAGGGCCGAGGACTTTGTCATCTTGTGGGCTGATAGGATCTACTGTGTCGTGCCAGACAGGCCAATAAGAGCTTCACACTGAGACAGTGAGCACCTTTCCATGGCGCTTCTCCATGGTGCCATGCCCCATTTCACCACGGCAGGAGATCTCTGTGGGAGAGGGGATGCTTTGGCTGGGAGACTGGCCCAGCCCTGTTCCTGACGAAGGCTGACCTTGAGGTGAGCAGCTGGTCAAGAGAAGTTCCTGATTTGGAGAAGTCAGAGCCTTTGCACATTGCCGGCAGGGGTGTAAAATGGTGCAGCTACTGTGGAAAACAGCCTGGAAATTCCTTAAGTTACACATCGAGTTACCATCTGACTCAGCAATTCCAATACCGGGTAGATGCCCAAGAGAAATGAAAACAGGTGTTCAAACAAAAAGTTGTATAGGGATGTCCGCAGCAGCATTATTTACAATAGGCAAAAGGTGGAAACAACCCAAATGTCCATCAGGAGATGAATGGATAAACCAAATGTGGTCTATACATACAATGGAATATTATTCAGCTTTAAAAAAATGAAGTACTAACACATGCTACAATGTGGCTGAACCTCAAAAAACATTCTGCTAAGTAAAAAAAGCCCATCACAAAGGTCACATGCTGTATGATGACATTCATATAAAATGTCCAGAATAGGTAAATCCGTGGAAACAGAAAGCAGATTAATGATTGCCAGGGGCCGGGAAGAATGGGAACAGGGAGTGACTGATTAATGGGAACAGGGTTTCTTTGGGGTATTAAAAATTCTGGAGCCCTGGCTGGTGTGGCTCAGTGGATTGAGTTCCAGCCTGTGAATCAAAGGGTTGCTGGTTTGATTCCTGGTCCGAGCACATGCCTGGGTTGTAGGCCAGGTCCCCAGTAGGGGGCACATGAGAGGCAACCACACATTGATGTTTCTCTCCCTCTCTTTCTCCCTCCCTCCCCCTCTCTCTAAAAATAAATAAAAAAATATTTTTAAAAATTCTGGAACTACATAGTGATGATGGTTGCACAATATTCTGATGTAATAATTGTCATTAATGATAAATTTTATGTGATGTGCATCGTACCAAATTCTAACCACAGTGGGAACTGCAAAGGAGCCTTTCAATTCACAAATGCATAGTTTGTCCTGTTGGCAGTGGGTTCCTTAGACTGAAGAAATGGGTGTTGTAGGCACCCCAAGTGGATGACAGAGCACTGATCACAGATGGTGACCACTGACTGGACATGCGCTGTATACCAGGTGCAGTTCTGAGCGTTCATGTGCATTATTTCTTTTAACCCACAGAGCAATTGCCCCAGGAGCAAGGTTCTATTTTATTCTCATTTTACACATGGAAACCCAAGGCACAGAGACATAAAATGGCCCTCCCTAGGTCCCAGAGGTAGTGAGTGCACCGCTGGAATTTGACCCAGAATTGATTCAACAAAGATCTGTGACTGATGTTGAAGAGAGTGAATGCTTGGCAGGGTCCAAGGTTGGGGCTCCCAGAGCCCTATGTCACTGGCAAGAAGGTGTCATTTTGGAAGCCACTAAGTGTCTTGCAGTGGTCACACTGAAAGAACTGTGGACATCAACTCATTCAGCTTTGGTTCCTTCCTCTATGGGATGAAAAGCCTGAACCCAAGGAAGCCATTGACCAAGATGGAGGCCCTGGGCCAAGGACAGATGGGTGAGGGGAGGTGGCCAATGTTCTCAATTCTTCTTCCCATATGTCCAAAGGAAGGCACTGCCATTGTTCCTATTTTTTTTAGGTTAGAGAACAGAGGCTCAGAGGGGCACCATCTCTTGCCCAAGGTCACACAGCTCAGAGAGTGCAACCTGACTGAGGTGGAGTGTCTGCTCTTCACCCTCATTGCACAGTGCAGCTCTCTGGAGTCTGCACTGAGTTCTGCTTCTTGTCACAAATGAGCATATGCTCCATGGAAAATTAAAAATACCGAAAGAAAGAAAACACATGGAAGGAAATATAGATCACTCAGACTGTTATTATCTAGAGCAATCTACTGTTACCCTGTTGATACATTGCTTGCTATTTTTGTCTATGTAATGCACACACATGCATATTTATATATTTTTATAAAATTAGGATCATGCTAACTATACAGTTGTTTCAGACTTTTTAGGTAATGTATTGCTTATGTTTCCTATTGATTCATCATGGAAAAACTTGATTTTTAATAACTGCATAGTCTCCCATCATCTGGATCTTCCAGAATATGACTACCTCAATAACCGTGGGCATGTAGGTGGTTTCCTAATTATTGCAGCTAATATCAACACTGTTTTGATGGTCCCTTAACATAAATGAATCTGCATATAGTAGGTCAGTGCTATAGTTGGTTACTATTTATGAATTAATAAATATGGGTGAATGAATGAGATTTCTTTGGGTTGGATCCTGGATGTAGACTTACTTGGACTAAAGTGGGCTTTCCGTACCTTAGGTTTGCCTGTATAGTCCCTGTTCTCTTCTGTTGTCCTGATGTAATTGGTGATAGTGTCTTTTACTCCCCAAAGTGCCTTGGTTTGGATGATAAATTACAAGGTCACCCTCATCAAGTGACACGAGTCTTTTTGAAGTTCTTGATGCACATCGCTAAATTGCTATACAGATGTGTTGCACCAATTTACACCTACCTGCAACCTAGTCCTAAAAGAGGAAGGCTTGGCGAAAATATCTGGATAAAAAATTTGGGAAGTGGACTTCACTTTGTAAGAATGGAACTAGCTTTGTGAAATTCAGAAATGGTTGAAGTCAATTTCCCTTCCCTAAGTTCTCATGCTCTTCAGATCTACATTGGTCACACATTAAGCTTATTTTTGTTTATCAAATACATTAATAAAAATACATTTATTCTAAGTGATCACAGCATTTGGATGATTCAGGCATGATCCTGAAGCCTCTGGGTTTGAATCCCAATCTATCACTACTTGTGAAACTGAACAAATCCCCTACTTGAGTCTCAATTTCTTCCTCTGCAAAGTGGAAATGGATATGCCCTCATTTCAGAAAGTCATGAGGATTATATGTCAGTGCTCAAACTGGGAAAGCCAATTTCATGCTGACTGTACCTAAATCCAGTCTTTTTCTTAATGAGCCGCTCACCCCATCTACTTAGCAGTAGCCCCTGGCCCTTTCTACTTTTCTATGTACAGTTTGACCTCATTTTTATAACAATCCAACTTGGTCCCGGAGCCTGAAGGGGTTGCCCTCTCAGGCTAACTTGTTGGGGGACTAGTTAGGCACATGGCAGTATTGAAAGACCTCTTGCTTCAAAGTGCATCGCACATGCAGATTGTCACCCTGTCTGAATCCCAGCCCTTCAGAGGGTTGGCCCAACAAGTTATGGCCAAGAGGACTGCATGATTAAGAACACGATTGCCTAAGAGACTGTGAAGTGGCACACTCTGAGATTGCCCTATCCTGTAGCCAATTGAATGTCACACTTAAGGAGCTAGGACAACCCCTGTTTCTTCACCCTAGGAGGGCAGTAGTCCTGGGAAACCATGTATTCATGATTAGCTGGGAATGTGAATTTTGAGATGATCCCTTGGCTGGTCTTCAGATGCTAGAGGACAGGACAGTTGCTAATGCCCAGCTGCAGGCTCTGGTTGGTGGTATTACTGGGTGGGGAAGACTGGCAAACTTCTGACTCTCCTTCCCAGCACAAGGATCCAGCCTTAATATGCCAGGGAGTTTGACTACTCCATGTTGGCGGTAGTCTCTTGTGTTTTGGTCTGTGTTGGCCCTAGGAGTCTTCATTATGGTCAAACTGAATCAGGAGCTCTGAAGTCAAATGTAGGTCTCGCCCAAGGGAGCAAATATATGTTCTCTTGGAGGCTTATACATGCTGGTCTCCTGAGTGCCAGTTTCCTCAGTCAGTTACATACAAGCTTATGGGGACAAATAAAGTCTTCCTTCTGATCACAATATCTGTTTGCACAATTGATGGCTTAGTCACTTGTCACTGGCCTGGCACTCTCCCAGAGTTGGCCTGTGAGGTCAGTCATTGCTGAGTTACACAGACTTCCACAGCCCTTAAAGTGACCATCTGCTCCCTCCTGGAAAACAGGATTTTTCTTTTATCCAAATTAGGGGGTGACTAAGCAAGTGGTCAAAAGGGTGTTTTATTGGTAGGAAAAGGAAGAGTGCTTCAGCTCTTCTGGAAGTGGACTCAATACCCTCACCCAACTGCTGAACCCACAGAACCCGGCCAGGCTTCAGGGATCTTGGCAGAATCCCATCCTTTGGAACTTGAAACTGGCATGGACTACTTCTTGGGTCAAAGGGGAGGGATTCATGAGCTCTCAGTACAGCCCAGGAACAGGCATTTTGACAATTTCAGTGAAATGAATGGAACCTTAGCAGTGAATTTTTCTTAAATACCACAGCACCCAAACTTTTAAGGAAGTGGACTGAGCGAATACAGAGTGCATTTGGCCATAATGAAAATGTTCTGGAATGACCTTCAGAACATTCTAACGAGATCCATATTGGGGCAGGTCAGAAGCAACTCTGGACAGAATCCTCAACTGCCTGCATTTCTATCTTCCACTTACCTTGAGTGTAACCTGGCTAAGTTCTTTTCTGTTATTAACACAGGAAAAAATTAGTTTGTTGATTGGTAGGTAGCTTCTACTCCAAAAGCTAATCATGGAAACAATTTCATTTAGCACTCATGTTTCTAAAACCTAACAGGAAAACTATGGTAAAAGTGTGTTCTTACCTCCTGTTCCCCCATCCCCTAGGGACAAGGTTATGTTGCTCCAGAGCAATGAAGTCTAAGGAAAGGATTTCCACATACGTCTGAGCCCAAGCTAGAGCCAGAGCTATAGTGCCAGGAGTGCTCTGCTTGCTAAGCTTCTCAACTGCTGAAGAGTTTGCTGGGGAGTGAACCTATAGTGACATTCCGGAACTCATGCTTTGCAGACTATAACTATTTCCACTTTATTTTAAACCTCTGTTTGTCCTGAAACTTGGGTTTATCCCTCCCTTCATCTGCAGGAGTTGGGTTTGTTTTCTACTTTACAGAAGAAATAGAAGCCATCAGGCAAGAAGTCCCTCAACTTGGGCTCCCAAAGATGTTCTGATAGAGTGTATTATTGTTATACAAATAGTCATATTTTACTTCTGCATCCCCCAAGTGGAGCACACCTCCATGTCCAGTGACTTTGAACTTGGTCATGTGACCCGGTTTGACCAAAGGGATGTGGGCGGAAATGACAGAGCACAGTTTTGAGAAGAGGCTTTGAGAAGCACTGTGAGTCTTTGCTCCAACTTTTTTTGCTCTGCCATCTGCCATGAACACATCCAAGTATCTGTTGCTCCTCAGAATCAGGGATACATGTAGCAGATTCAAAACTGAGCCCAGCCAAGCTCAGCCAAGCTACAGACTCACAGGTGAGAAACAAATGTCCACTGAGATTTTGGAGTTGGTTGTTATGCTAATTACCCCAGAAAAACTTCACCAATACAGAAACCAGTCTGCATATGTCAATATTTATACCATTGCTGTTATAATAAAAAACTATTTATTCCCATTTCTGGTGCCCACCCTTCTTGACTTTTCCTTCCATCTTCTCAGGAACCCTAATAATAAAGTGTCTCCTGCCTCTCTAGCACCTTCTTTACTAGATCCTTCTCATCATTTTAAACATGATCAGTTCCTTCTGGCTTTCATTAGGATATAAAAAGCTGCGAACTGAAAATAAAGAGAAATTTTAAAGGCACCCCGTGAAAAGAAGATGCATTAACATACAGGAAAAAAAAAACAAGATAAGAATGACAGCAGACTTCTTAGAAACTATGCAAGCCAGGAGACAGTGGAGTGATGTCTTTAAAATGCTGAAACAAACAAACAAAAGAATCAATCCAGAATTCTATTCCCAGTGAAAACTATCTTTCAAAAATGAGGGGTAAAGAAAGGTTTTTGTTTTTTTTTTCAGACAAGCAAAAAAGTGACAGAATTTTATTACCAGAAGACTTGCACTGCAAAAATATCAAAGGAAGTTCTTCAGACAAAAAGTGTAAGAAACCAGTCAGAATCTTGGGGCTACCTAAGAAAATGAAAAGTGCTGGACATGATAAGAATTAAGATAAATATGAAGTTTACTTTTTCTTGTTTTAATTTCTCCACAACATATTTAAAGCGAAAATAGTCACAACTTACAGTGCGTTTTTATCACATGTAAGAGTAAAATGTATAACAACAGTGAAAACAACATGAGAGAGGACTTGGGAGCATATTGTAAGATTCTTATACTGCATGTGAATTCACATAATGCTGTTTGAAAGCACACTCTGACCAAATAAAGATACAGGGTGCAAACCTCAGGGTAGCTACGAAATATTTTTAAAAAGATGTATAAACATGACCAATTCTTTCACATTAAGAAAAAACAAACATACTGTCCTCCAACTACACCTGATTGGTCCCTCTCCTTTCAAGCTACACTTCTCAGGAGTGTGGTCTATATTTACTGTTTTCATTCTCTAATCTTCTATTGACTGTTCAATCCATGGAAATCTGGCTTCATTTCCATTGTTCCAAACAGCTTTTGCCCAAGTCACCAATAACCTTGATATTGCTATACCCAATTAGACATTTTTTTTGACCTAACATCAGACCACAGGCAGCCTTTGCCACTGTTGGTCACCCTCTCCTTCTTGAAACACCCCTTCTTGGCTTCCATGCAGCACAACCCCTGGTTTCCCTTCTATACCTCTGGGCACTTCTGCTGTGTTCTCTTGGCATGTCATCTTCTCTATTAGACAATGAAATGTTTGGATTTCTCAAAATTCATTTCTAGGCCTGTGTGACTTCCTACCTGACACTCTATCCCTAAGCAAACTCATTCATCCCCACAGCTTTAATCATTACATTTACCCGGAAAATGACACCTCTGTAGATCTATCTTGGACCTCTCCCCTCAGCTTTGGTCTGCGTCTGAACTGCCTAACATATCTCAAAGCTAACTCTCAAATCTCAACATTTCTCCCCAAAGGTCATTCTTTTTTTTCCCCTAACCTGGTCTTCTTTGAGGAGTCTCTCCCTCCTAAAATGCCACTCTTGCCATCATTCCCACCATCATTCACTCATTGAGAAAATGTTTGTTGAGCACTTACCCTGTGTAAGAAACTGAAGATATGATGAACAGCAGACAAGGTCCCTGCCATAAGGAGTTTATACTCTAGTGGAGGAGGCAAACATTCAGCGATCAGGGAAACAAACATACCCATGGATTTCAGGAACAGGTGAATGCCACAGGTAAAAGTAGAGCTGGGTGAGGAGAGCCTGAAGGGCGGGGTCAGTGGGAAGGGCTGTATTAGACAGGAGTCAGGGAAGCCTTCTAGAGGTGACACTTGAGCAGATACTTCAATGACGTGATGAAGCCTGTGAAGGCAAGAGGATGAAGGATGAGAGATTACAAAGTCAGCCAGAAATGGAGCAATTGTTCTTCACTCTTGGCTCAGACTCACCAAACTGCACCATTAACTCCTGAGATGGTCACAGCTCTCCACTTCTGTTTCCGGCCCAGAGCACCCTCATCTCTTAGACTATGGTCCCGCCTGCCCACCTGGTCTCCCTACATGCACCCCCTCTCCCTTCAGATTCATTCTTCACACAGCAACCCGAACAATCTTTCCAAAATGCAAATCTAATCATTTAGAGTGATTCCTCGTCCTTCTTCCCTACTTTTTTCTGCTGTGGTGGTTTTAGAACAAAAGGTGGAATCTCATTTTCCTCCCTTTGAATATAGAATGGCCTTTGTGACAGCCTCAGTGGAAAGAATGTGGCAGTGTGATGCCGCATGACCTCGGAGTGTTGGCTAGAAGAGGTGATCCTGCTTCCATTGGGTGCTCCTCCTGGGACACTCGCCCTTGGAATCTGCCATGGTGCAGTCAAGAAGTCTGGGCTACGTGGAGAGGCCACATGCAGATGTTCTGCTGGGCAGTGCAGCCGGGCTCCACGTGACGGCACTGACCAGCATGTGGCCTTCTGACGATGCTGGCTCCCTGCCTTTGAGCCTGCCCACTTGATTGGGAGTGAGGCAGAGATGAGCTGCCCCTGCTGATCTTTGCCCAAATTTCATATTCATGAGCAGAATAGTTATCATTGTTTTAAACTGCTAGAGTCTGTGATGGTTGTTTCACAGTAAAATATTGAATAGAACCAGAATATCCATCCATCAGTTGAAAATATATTTGTAACTTCCACCAACGCAAGTCTGATTATGCATCATGCCCCCTTCGCTGCTCCCCCGATCTCCTCCAGTCGCCTGTCCAGCTTTCATATTCTGACTGATCCCTGCCCAGACCACCCTGTTGCTAACTCATGTCACATGAAACAGGTATCCTTTCTCAGACTCTCCAGTTTGAGATGACCTGGTTGCTCATGGTTGCTCTCCCTTGCTCATTGGTTAGCTGCAGCTATGTGCCTGGTGGGGCTCAGGGCTTTAACACGGTAATGCACAAAATAGTTAATATGGTTGGTAAGAGCCCTGTGTTCCCTCCATCTCCTTTCCAGCCACATCTTTAACCAAACTTGTCCCGGCTTCCTCTGCTTCCATTACCCTGGCTCTGTTCATCCTCAGATCTGCTGTGTTCCCTGCTTCCAAGGTCCTGGGCTCACGTGGGGTTTGCTGCTCACGTGCCCCCCACACTTGGCAGAGTTAGCATCTCCTCCTTCAGCCTCCCCTGCGACATCACTTTGCACTCACCACCATTGGTACCTCAGCAGGGAAGCTGTCCTGGGTGTCTCAGGCCAGATCCGCTCTGGCTGTTTTATGCTTCACAACACTCTACCCACTTGATTTCCTAACACTTACTGCAACTGTAACTTTACTTCTGTGTGATGGTTTTATTGATGTCTATTTCTTCTGTCCCTGGACAGAGTTCCAGGACAGTAGAGGACGGGTCTGGTTTTGCTCCATGTGGTAGACACACAGCATCTTGTTGCTTAATGAAGCGAGTGCATGCAGACCAACAGAAAGTCCAAAAGCCAAGTGTGTGCTGGAGATGCTGCTTTGAACATAGTTGAGCAGGTACTTCTACAGCAAGACTCCTCAGAATCTTTGACCCAGTGCGAAGCACCAGGAGGCTTGGAGGAAGCAGCATTTTCCAAATTTAACTAACCATGGAATGTTTTATTTAAGGCATAACATTTTCTGGAACGTTCATATCTTGGGAGTCTCATTTGAGAAATACTGACTTATGGAATAGTTTATTATTTTTCCCCTACATATGCACACACACCTTTATTCACAGGCCACGTCTTCTGTGTGTGCAGTGTGTGTGTGCAGAAGGTCTTTGAACAATGTCGTTTCATTCGATGTTGGTTTGTCATAATATTGATGAGAAAATAAACTGAGTCCAGCTGGGGCCACTGTCGTGTGGCGTTCACATATTCCCCATAACTGAGGGGTTTTCTTCGGCTTCTTCTCTGTCCCAAAGGTGTGCACATTGGGTGAATTGGTGTGTCTACATGGTCCCCATCTGAATGAACATGAGTGTATGTGTGTGTGAGTGGCCCAGCAATGGAAGGGCGTCCCACCCAGGCTGAGTTCCTGCCTTGCACCCTCAGCTGCCAGGAGAGGCTCTGGCCACCTAAGACTCTCAACTGGAATAAGTGGGTTGGAAAATAATGACCTTGTTTAATCCACCTTTCTTAGATGTATGTATAGCTCACTGTTATTTCAGTGTTTGATATTAGAAGATTTTGGGTCTTTTTAGAAGTTTGGTGATGTTTCTATGACCAGAAATATGCTGTTGGAACTTAACTCTTATTTATATCAATTAGCCTATCTTAAAACTGGTTTTATTATACATCATTTCACTTAAAGTCCAGTTTCCAATAACCGGTTGATGACATTCAGTTAGGACTTACTGAATTCTTCCCCTTGTATTCCTATTATCTGCAACTGCAGGTGAAAGTGACCAAGACATTGTTTAGTTGGGGACAAAAGAGCCAGGTGTGGCAGGAGTCAACTCCTGGATTGACTTGAGGATTTGCAGGTAAATGAAACGGCCTGATCAGAGGCGTCCTCAGAAGATGTCCAGCCACTTCAGGTCCTCTGTGGAATGAGGGGTGGAGGGACTCAGATGCACACATACCCGGTTAGTGGAACTTTTTATCCAGGAGCCCCATTTTGGCTGCCAGGATCCTGCCCACGTGACTGGGGAGGGAACCAGAGACACAGGTAACCCAAGGGGATGGTGTGTGCCTCTCCTCTGGCTCCGACATGACAAAGGTATGGAGTTGGGCGATGCAGATGGACACGATATGAAAAGATGGGTAACACCTCGACTGGCTAACATGGGGGAAAATGCCCATTGATAAATTGCTGTGATCACGTAAATTGCTGCAAGTTGGCGAGGGAACACAGTCTGGTAATTGTTTTGGAAATTCGAAATGCACATGAAGTTGGACCTGCAGTCTGACTCAGAGGACTCTAACTTACACAAGTGAAAAGCAGCAGGTGCCCTGACCCTGTAGAACACTTGTGTGTGTAGGAGACAAAGCTGGACACCACTGGCCTTCAATCACTTGGGGATTGCAGGATGGACGGGGCACATCCAAAATCTTGAACGGCGTGCTGCTCTTTGTGCAGTATTGTGGACCTGCACGTGTTGATGTAGTGCACATGTGGTGTGTTATGAAGTGAGTTAGATGCAAGGTGTTGAGTTGTTCTGAAAACAAGAAATACTTGCCTGCCCTGCGGAGGGGCGGGAATGGCCAGAGGAAGGTGTGGGACAGTTCCTGCCCAGCAAGCCCCACCTCCCTTGTGCAGGTGGGGCTGGAGCTGGGAGAGTGGAGAAACAAGGGAACAAAAGATTCCAAGTTAGGGGACAGGCAAAGAAATGCTTGTTCCTATTAAAAGAAAAGACACTAACCCAAGTCACAGCAGGGAAAATTGTTTTATTGTTGGTCATGTTCATTTGGCTGGTCATTCAGAGGGGGAAGTGTGGGTTAGACAAGAAGAAAATGTGGTTCTCATGGATCGTGGATCATAGAAACCTACACTCAAAACCTATATAACTTTACTAACCAGTGCCACGCCGACAAACTTAATTTGAAAAGAGAAGAAAATTCTGTGACAGTCCCTTTGTTTTGCAGGGCTGTGGCCCTGGGACAGTCCACTGCTGTCTACTCACACCCTCCTTATTTTGCAAAACCTCCTACCAGTTGTGCTGGAAAGTCGTCCATTCACTCACAGAAGTACCCACACAGAGAGGCAACAACCCGCTCTCCCTCCCTCTGGGAGAGGGTGGATGCCAGAGGCAGGCTCTGTCCCTGGGTGGGCACATTCCTGCATCCTTGTGTGCACCCAAGAGAGCAGCCCCACGTGACTTTGGGGGCAGCTGAGCCTGTTTCCCTCAGGCTCCAACATTTCTCCTTGAGCCTCCTGTTTCCTGAAGCAGTTCTGGCGAAGAAACTAGTGGAATGACCCTTCGGTCTTGAGATTCCATAACCAGCCTTAGCAAGAGGTGGCACCTCTCGTGGCCTGGGAGACAAGAGGCAGGTAGAGACAGGGCCCGGCTGTGGGCTGCAGATCCCAGCTCAGCCACTTACCAACAAAGCTGAGCTGCTGTGACTCAACTTTCTGTTCTGTAAAATAGGCACGATGCCGGCACCTCCCTCAGAAGGGCCTGGTAGAATGTGGCAGGTTATCTGCGTTAACATGTTTCAGGTACTGAGCCAATCTGTTGGAAGCACCCTATAAACATCAGCTCTGACAATTATTGCTTGTTTATGGCTAGTACTAGCTGAAGTTTATTTTTTAATGCCAACCACCATTTTAAAAGCGCCATAAAAACGTCTGTGGTTTGGTCTAGAGAATAACCGTGAGGAGGGACAGGAACGGGAGGAACCAGCTGTGCCTGGGCATCCTCTCCCCCTCACTGGCCTCGCCTGGTGCCCCCACCCCGTGGCCCAAAGCCTCATTGAATATTAACGAGGCCCTTTGTTGTTGGAGCATCTGTTTTCTGCTAGATATCCTCTGTTTCCTCAACATGCTCAGCGCTGTGAAGTAGGTAGAATTTTAAGGACTGGGCCAGGCTTAGGGGTTGGGAAACTGGCTGTGCTGTCTGAGGTAGCCAGGGACAGGAGAAGACTGCATTTCACATCCCTGGGTCTGATGCTCCAAACCTAGTGAAGGGATCAGCCAAAGAACATATGAGCATGACCCAAGGACATGGACAACAGTGTGGGATTGCCTGAGGGGGGTCTGAGGGGTGGGCAAAGCGGGGGAAGTGGAGACAACTGTAATAGCAAAAACAATAAAATATAGTAAAAAAAAACCAGCGCTTGGAGCCCCTCATCATCCTCTTCCTCAGTGGGGGCGGGTGGGGGGGGCTGTCAGACCCTGGATTTGCTCCCCTGGGTTCATCTGGCTGGATTGCAGAGGGTGCATGGGGCCACCCCGCGTGCTCTAGGCAGAAGTGAAAGCAGTGGTGTCGTCGTATTCACGGAGTCACAGAGTCTTCCTCTCTGTGCAGTGTTTGAAATCTTGGGACCACCCCCATGAAAAGATCCTGCTGAGGGTCCAAAGGGCGGGAACCTGAGTGGGTCCCATCGCCACCTGGTGGCGCCACCGGGGCTGCAGGACAGAGCTGTCGCTTGGGCCTGGGGTCTGGGCTGACACAATGGCCTAGGCTGCAGTTGTCAGCGTCCCTGAGGACACCAGGTGAACGCCACGGTTTTACAAGCATCTCTCTCTTCACCTCTCTCTCTCCTCTTCCCTAACCACCCCCTTCCGCCCCTTGCACCAGGGGTCCCATTGCTGCAGGAGGCTCCCCAGGCCACCACCTCAGAGTCTCCACCCCAAGGTGGCTTCCTCCTCTGTAACCTGAGCCAGGTTTTCGGATCCACAGGCTCAGCTCTTCTCTGGCCTCAGAGGTCAGGGCAGAGCAACCCTGGAAATCCTGACTGACAGACAGGCTGACATTGGACTGTAAATCGGATCTAACCAACCGCAGAAGGAAAGCAGGATTTCAGCGCGTTGCTGGTGGCATGTCACTGCAGTCAGTGCCACGGGACTTTGGTGTGAAAGATAAAAAATAAAAGAACACCGCCTCTGTCTGCTGACCCCCGTCCCAGCAAACGGCCTCCAGGGAAGTGGACGAAACAGCTGGATGCTGGCAGGGCTTTTGGTTTTGTTTTGTTTTGTTTTAAACTTTCCTCTTTCTGAAAGTCCTTTCCCAGGAAATGCCAATCAGGGAAGAGAGCAGGCAAAGGGAGATCCTTCTATCGCTTTGGCAATGAGGCTCCTTTTCTCACAGACTAAATTTTTCCAGTGGTGTTAGGCTCACAGAAAAATGAAGCAGAAATAGAGTTGCCGATGACTTCCTGCCGCCCCAGCTCCCGCTGTTCGGCATCTTGCATTGGAGCGTCGGGTACAGTTGATGAGGCCACGCTGCTGCACGGTTCCTAGGTGAGGTCCGCGGTTTGCACGAGGGTGCAATCTCGGTATTACAATTCCATGTGTTCTGACAAATGCATGATGTCATGTAATCACCATCACAGTGTCATGCAGAAGGGCCTCACTGTCCTAACAGTCCCCTGTGGGAATGAAAGTTTACAGCAACTTTTAAAAAACAGAGCTGTTCCAAATTTCAGAGCTGCCAAAATACCTTAGGAATCAGACAGCCTGGGAACGTGCAGATGACACCCTATTGTTCAGGCCCAGGCGGCCAGGGCCCCAGTGTGGGTGTGTCAGAGCACGGCCACCGGAGGCTGCCACTTGACTCGGGGAGGAGCAGGGAACAACACGGGTGCACGCCTGTATAATAATGCTAGTGTGTGTGTGTACTTTTTTTAAGGGGGTGAGCACGGGGCCCTGGCTGGTGTGGCTCTGTTGGTTGGAGTGTCGTTCCACACACTCAAAGATTCTAGGTTCGATTCCCGGTCAGGGCACATATCTAGGTTTCAGGTTCTCTCCCTGGTTGAGGCACAGACAGCAGGCAACCAGTCAAGGTTTCTCTGTCACACCGATGTTTCCCTGTCTCTTTCCCACTTCCTCTCTCTCTAAAAAAGCAGAGAAAAAATGTCCTTGGGAGAGGATTTTTAAAAAAGGGGCAATGATCATGGCGAAGCAAGCTCTGGCCACTTAGTACCAGCCCTCCCTCCTGGACTTAGGAGGTGGGGCTTTGGGGTTCAGGGGGCTTGTTGATTCTGGTTTGCCAAGCAGTTGCTGTTGACGTGTTGCCACATGAGTGATGGTGCCAGAGGCCAGCTCTGAGCTGGTGTGCCCCTAATTGGGACCGGGCAGGAGACAGTTTTCCCTTTGCACGTTCTCGCTGAGTCTGCTGCTGAAACGTGTCTTCCCTCCCTGTGCAGAGGCTGGGTGAGCTCGGAGCCGCCGGCACTCTTGGCCTCTGGGGTCCAGAAACAATAAAGTGCTTTTGCTTTCCGGGGTTTCAAGTGAAGTGAGCGGTGGCCTGGCCCAGGCCCTGGACAAAGCGTGCTCTGAGGTCCACATGGCAGCGGCCCACTGACAGGGCCACTCGCTGCTCCTAGCGGTTGGGCGCACCTTCTGGGAGAGCTAGGAAGCCCGGCCCGTGCTGACCTTGTTCTAAAGTATAACCTCGCAGTCCCCAGTTCCAAAGTTTAGGGTCCACGAAGATTATCTGTGCATGAAAAGAGACCCTGTTGCGTCTGCGTGCGCCGGACTTGTTCTCTCTACTTCCGTGTTAGAATTCTCTCCTGCGGGGCAGGAGCTCTGAGCTCTGAGCTCTGGGTGCTGAGACTCCGTCCACTGAAGGCTGGGCCGGCGTACCTTCATTCTCCAAAATGCCTCTCTGCTCCAAAGACATCTCTCCACCACGCTTCTCACAGTGGCTTTGGTGATCAACAAGGTGGAAAAGTGCTGCTTTGTCATTTGTCCCTACGAACATGAAGACCCAGCGTCGCCGGGGCGCTTTAGACTGGGCTCCTGTGCTGCGGGCCGGCCCGCTGAAATCTGCCGTTAGGAGCGTGGGGTCTTGTTGGGAACTGCTCTTGGCTGCCAAAATGGTTCTAAATATATTAAAAGTAGGTTAACTTACTGTGTTCCCTGCATTTATTCTTCCAGCTGAAATTTTCCTGACTTTTTTCTCCCCCTTTCATTTTATTAGGTTAATAAAACTTGGTTTTCGAGCATTTCTCGGCCCCAGGAGGGCAATGGGCCCCACGTCCAATTCATCAAGTGCCTAATGAGTAGCCTCGGAGGTCCCGGCCCATCCATTCCAGAAGCTCTCTGCCTCGTAAAGGTGAGGCCTATGGGCTGCACTGTATATTTTGCCTGTTGGTTTCCCCAATTCTCCTGCCAGCTCCACTGTCACTTTCCAGGATTTATGTGAGGCCGACGGCACCGCAGGGGCTCCCCTCTGCAGCAGGGCCCCCCTCTCCCTGCCCGCTCTTCACACACACCACACACTCCGTGCCATAAAATAACGTTTCTGCAATAAAATGAAATAGAAATGTGTTGATGCTAGCATTTTAGAACATTCCAGCAAAAGGGCTGTGGGAAATGCCTTCGTTTACGTTAAAGAGGGAAGCTCTGTGAGCAAGGGGGGTTAAAACAGTGTGAGAAAAGGCCTTCAGTAAGGAGAAATAGCCGGATATTTAAAGTAAATAAATTGAAAATAAAAAGTGTCTCTGTGTGTGAGCAGTCTCTAAATTACTTTTTACACGTACGCATATACCACCCCGCTGAATTGTTGGTGTTTTGAAGAAAGACCAGTGAAAGAAAAAAGTGAGTGTCACTTGCCTTTGGGGCCCGGGGTCTGGGCTCCGTTGCCTTCTAGAACATTCTTCCGTTTCCTCCCCTGCAGGCTCTCTCGCCCTGGCCAAGCTGTCAGGACCCGTCAGCTCCAGGCTTGGGGCGGCTGTGTCTGCCCCGACATGGTTGGAAAACTGGAATCTGAGCAAGCAAGAGCTCCAGGTACACGCACTAGCTGGCGGCCTGGGAAACGAGGAGATGGCGATGGGAGCCTGCGAGGGGTAGGGTGGTCACTGGGTGGTGGGGCTCCAGAGGCCTCCCAAATCTCCACACAGCAGCCTGGTCTTGTCAGCGTTTGCAGTTAGTGTCCTAGTTCCTCTTCTCCGCTTGGAGCCTCCAGAAAATGCCTGGCCTTTAATTAACTGCACTCTCCCGGGGCATGCGCGATCGCTAATAAATTACTCTATATGACCTGTAACTTTTTCTTCCCTTCCTTCCAGCCGCCGGCCTTGAGCATGGGAGGGAAGGGGCGCAGAGGGGAGGTTACACTTGCTCTGTGTGCAGGAAAGGGGAAAATGGAAAAGCTGTCTTAGATGATTCTCTGCAGTGGCCTCTGTGTTTTATCGACCTCTGGCCCCACAGCCAGGTAACAGGCCCCGTCCAGGTAACTGGCTGGGATATGCGGGACTTCTTTTAACACCTGGGATCTGGAGAGGTGAGGGGATTTGGGGGCTTGGAGGGACAGTGGCGAGGATGGCTGCTCTTCTGACCAACTCACCCTTGTGGAGGAGCAGGTTTCTGGAAGGTCTCTAAGGTGCACACGGGGAATGGTCATGGCCAGCTCATCGTGGGGAGACTGGTACCCGGCTGGCACCTCTGCTCTTCAGCATGGGGAGTCACAGTGTAAACTGCATCTTACGCAGCAGTGACCTCAAAGCGCCCACCTGCCCCAGCGTTGTGTACCCTCGGATATGCCTCCTGGCCCAAAGATTTCACGGCCCTGTGTTAGTGGCTCAGAGTCTGCACATGGGAGGCTGTGCAGGGAGTAGGCCCGATTCACACCCCTCGAGGACCCACAACCAAGACGGGACTTTCTCATTTTGTCCCCGTCCCCTCTCTGGGTAGCTGAGGTACAGTTGCTGTACAGAATTGCTCATCAAGAGCTGGCCCCACCCCCGCACGCCCCTCTTACCGGGCGCTCATCATGCATTAGATTATCTTATGAAAATAGACTTTGAGGGTTTTTGTTTTGTTTTGTTTCCCGTACTTGACACTCTTGAATAAAATAGGCCATTTATCTTTTAGGCAGAAGAGTTTCAACAGTTACACTGCACGCTGGCAAGAGGATTGTAGGCTCAGTGCGTAGAGGTAGTTAAAACTGTTTTTTCATCTCGGGTTTATTCTTGTCTCAGCTTCCCCCCCTGCCCAAGTGTTGCAGCTTTTCGCCCCTCTCCCTAACTAATCCTCCCAACCACCCCCCCCCCCCCCCCCCCCCATGGATCCAGCCCACCTCCAGCTACTCAGACTGAAAGGAGCATTCATGCCTGGGCCATCTGTTTGTTTAAACTCACCCTGTGTTAGTCCATGTTAAATGCAACAGAATGGAGAAAAATGTAATTCTCTGTCGGCTTTTGATCAAAGAGAGGTCTTTTAAAAAAATTCAAGATGGATTTCTGAAGGACAACGTTATACACATTCCGTGTGTTTCTGAGCTTTGCTGTTTAGTTGATTTGGGGGGAAAATCTTTTTTTTTTTTTTCCCTTTTGACCCCAGGGAGAAAACACATCTCAGCACTGCAAACATGGCAAGACGGGCATTTTTCTTCACACTCTCCAGCTGAAAAGTGGGAGAACACAGCCTTTAATTTATCAACAACACAAGAGAATCTGAAACACGGCCCAACTGCGGCCGGCAAATGCTCACTGGCCCCCTGCGAGAATTCGAGGGGAAGCCACTCTGGTCTGGGGCTGATTCAGGACCCAGGATGCTCACCCCCTCGCTCAGAAACACACACGTCCACGCTCACTCCATCGATCTCAATTTCACGACCAGTCATTAAATGTACATTTCTCCCCTTACTCCCTCAGCCTTGGAGCAAATGCAAATACAACGCTTAAAATGGTTAACATTTCCTGTCACTGAAGGCATTCATTAGGGGTGGGGGTCGCTGAGTTTTAAAGTGGATTGTCATAGGAAAACTCATTTCAGATCTGCGGCAGGAACTCAGACTGGTTCACGGAGCGAACCTCGGGGGTTGCCATAGCCTAAATCCATTGCTGTCATTCAAGTGATCTTCATATTATGTGGGTGCAGGACAGTGAATATCCAAACGCGAACTTAGATTAACCTGGGCCCCCGCTCAGGACACAGGACAAAATTAAAATATGTTCTTTTCCTTTACCCACCTTGACTCATTTTCTTTTTATTGGAGAAAAAAAACAAACAAAACCCAAATCATCTTTTAATTTGTTGTGTTTCCTCTATTGATTGTTTAGCTAGTGATTTTGCCAACTTCCTGGATGTTCATTTCTGGTTCTGCACAAAAGAGCCACATTTCCTTTTGGAATCGGGACCAGGACAGAGGCAGCAGCAGACACTGGAAAACTGTGAGTACGCCGTGGTCCTTCTCCTGTGTCTCTCTGACCCAGCGTGTCCCATCCCGCCCGCCCTGCCTTCCCTCTCTTTATCTACCCGTGAACGCTCCCGGGCGCCTGGTCCGCACTCACTGTCAGCCCTCGGGGCCATCGTCCACTTTTAGGGAAGGAGACTCTGCAGTTCCTGCACTAACAACGTATAGGAAGGGGAGGGGAGTGTGCTTGCCGATTGCAGTGACTTCAACGTTCATTTTAAGGCTCCGAAAGATGGAGAAAGTAAACAGAAGCAGGCTGGTTTATTTCAGGGGCTAACAGTGAGTCCCTACTGAATTTACCTAATAAAATAAATTAAAAAAATTTTCATTTTCTCATTTCATTCCAGCAGAAAATGAGTTTGCCTTTATAATGTCCAGATCTTTCAAGCTCTAGTGAGTGAGAAATTAAGTTACAAAATGTAAATACTTTGATATATATACATGTGAAATGAATATATATATGAAACGAAGAGATTTCTGACTGTAATGCAATAAAGCGAGCCTGAATTTAGGCTCTTAGGACATTAACAAAATTTTTATGATGTGTAATAAGAAAATATAAGATTGAGTAAAAATGTTTTTTTTTTAAATGGGTGAATTGTGATCCTTAATAAATTTAATCATAATTTTTATTTAATATAAGTTGTCTATTTTTTAAAAACCTTCTGAACATCTTGTCAAATGTTAGGAGAATTTTAAAGAAAATATGTGCTAATATTCTAGGCCATAGTTGACTTCTTTCCTTTCCATGAAGCTATTCCAGCGAGTATGGGGAATTGTAAAACAATGTAGTCCTCTCGTGGAAAGAATGCCCTGGCTTTAATTACCGAGAGAAAGCAATTAATGCTCAAATTTCAAGGCGAATTCGGCGATCACTTAGGGGCAGGAAGAGAGGAAAGCAGGACGGTCACCTGCATGAGAAAACCCAGAAATCAACATTTGTAACTGTAGACGTATAATCGGAATGTGATTATATTTATAAGGAAAAGTTACATAAACTTCAAAAATGGTAGTTGTTTTGCTTAAGTGCCTGAAAGAAATTTAGAATAATATTTGGGTTATCCCAGTTTTGTACTCTTGTGTTCGCAAAGCCTTGTTAAGTTAAAGAACTCCAAAGGAATGGGGTGTGTGTGTGTGTGTGTGTGTGTGTGTGCACGTGCGTGTGCGCTTTCTTACTCCCAGCCCCCAGGAAATGTGGGGAGGGAAAAGGTGGGCCCTGACTGGCGAAAGAAACTCTTCACTCCAGAAATTCATAACTAGTATAAAATTTTTAGAAATTAACAATAGCACAGTTCTTACTTTTTTTTCCTCTTTGGGGGTTCTTGCAGGGGGGTAGGGTGATGGGTTACAGCCAGTTTCCAAAACTGTTTACAGACCAGAGGTGCGCAAAAAGGCTTTGCTACCTTCCTTCACTTCTGATTAGAGCATTTTGCTCTCGTTCTCCTGCCCCTGAAACTATGGCATTCTACACCTTAAATATATATATATTTTTCAGCTTTATAATTTGGATCATCAAAACAGAAAGAAACCTTTGCCTTCTCAGGGAGGTTTGGCTGCTGACCAGTAGATGGCGATGTTACTTCTAGAGTGATCCGTAGGGGTGGGGGTTGGGGTGGGGAAGATAGACAGAGATTTAACCCAAATCAAGTCAGGTCTCCCTTTTACTTCCCGAAGAGTGCATCCAGTAAGCGCTAAATGTAAGAAGAAAACCTTTTTAAAGACCCTGCCTGCCTGAAATGTGCGGACTACCTAGGAGTATTTAAAGTATTTAAGCCAAATATTAATTACCAAATGTTTCACCGTCCTGCAAGGGTCTGAGACAGAGCCCCGGGAGAGTTCAAAGAAACACTTCCCGGAAATGCTCAATATAAAAGCTGCTTCAATATTTTATCAGTTGCCTGTCCATGTTTTCAGAACTAAAAGCTATCCCCCTGGCTCTCTCATAGCAATCATGAAGAATGTCCGTTACGGTGTTGCCTGGTGCTTTACATGCATACACAAGTAAAATCAGACATGCACACACAGCCACACCAGAGTCTCACCTCCTCGAAAAGTGTTTTCTGTCCCTGTGATGGAAGCACGTGAGAGCACCCACACCGGACACTGTGTTTCGTTGCGTCAGCACCTGCTGAAGCAGCATCGCCAGATTCTTAGGGCTTTTCAATCTACATCTCCCCAAGTTTCTGCTTTCTTTCCAACCCTTCCTGCATTTTCCATCCCTATCTCTTGTTAAGGAGAATCCCAAAGAAGGCTGAGCACATTTTTCAACGTTTTTAATACTGAAATTAAAATTATTTAAAAACATTTTTGATGATTTTAATGTTTTGATTGTTCATGGAACATGATTCCATAATTTGTTTTATGTAATAATTTGCCATATTGTTTTTTTTTAATTTAAAAAGAAATAGAGCACATGTTAACAACTATTTTTTTTTCAAAAATTGAACAAGAGCAACAAAAGATATTTCTTTTACTAAAAATGATAGTATTGTCCTTGAAAATAAAGAAGGGGGAATTCATTAGACTT
>VMDR010005573.1:0-50818 GCA_007922815.1 Macrotus californicus
CCCCGCCGCGCGAGTCCTCTCCGCCCCTCCTACCGGTCTGGATGTAAGTTTCTTAGTTTCTTGGTTGTCGGACTTCCATACGGTTCGATTTTCTGTTAGTTCTGGTTGTTTTTTGTTTTAAAATTTGTTGTTGTCCTTCTTTTGGTTGTGAGAGGCGGCACAGTGTGTCTACCTACGCCTCCATCTTGGCCGGAAGTCCGTACCACAGTTTTTTGATCCACTCATTTATTGATGGGCACCTAGGCTGCTTCCAGCACTTGGCTACTGTAATTGTGCGGCTGTGAACATTGGGGTACATAGGTTCTTTGAAAAAGAGAGAATTTTAAAAGTAGCAAGAGAAAAACAGTTAATTACCTCTGTTAATTAGCTTCCATAAGACCCTGTAGAGCTGACTTCTCTACAGGAACTTTTCAGGCCAGAAGAGATTGGTGCAAAACATTCAAAGTGATGAAAAGTAAAGACCTACAACCAAAACTACTGTACCCAGCAAAGCTATTATTTAGAATGGAAGGACAGATAAAGAGCTTCCCAGACAAGAAAAAGCTAAAGTAGTTCATTACTATCAAACTAGTATTATAAGAAATGTTAAAAGGATTTTTTTAAGAAGGAGAAAAAAATATGAATAATAAAATGGCAATAAATATATATCAACAACTACTTTAAATGCAAATGGATTAAATGGTTTGATCAAAAGACATAGGGTGACTAAATGGATAAGAGAATAAGACCGATAAATACACTGTCTACAATAGACTCACTTGAGGTGGGAAGAAGTTGAGTAAATAATAAAAAATAAAGGGATTAAAGAGATAATTCATGAAAATAGAAACAGAGAAACAAACCAAAAAGCTGGGGTAGGAATACTTACACCAGACAAAATTGTAAAACAATGGCTGTAACCAGAAACAAAGAATGCCCAGCAATTCCACTTCTGGGTGTTTGTTAGAAGAAACCCAAAACACTAACTTTAAAAGATATGGATCCCTATATTCATTGCAGCATTGTTTACAAAAGCTAAGATATAGAAGCAACTTAGTAGACAAATGGTACCTATATACTGTGGAATATTACTTGGCCATAAAAAAGAATGAAATATTACATTTTGTGACAACATATGTGGACCTAGAGGGTATTACACTGAGTGAAATAAGTCAGGGAGAGAGACAAATACCATTTTATTTCACCTATACGTGGAATTTAAAAAACAAAATAAAGGAACAAACAAAACAGAAACTGACTCATAAATTTTGACAGTTGCCAGAGGGGTGGGAGTATTGGGGCTGCATAAAAAGGTGAAGGGATTAAGAAGCACAAATTGGTAGTTACAAAACAGTTACAAGGTTGTAAAAGACAGCATAGGGAATCCATCAATAACATTGTGATAACTCTATAGGGAGCCAGATGGGTACTAGATTTATCAGGGTGATCACTTTGTAAGTTATATAAATGTGTAATCACTGGATTGTACACCTGAAACTAATATAATATTGTACGTCAGCTGTAATTGAAAAATAAAATAATTATTAAAAAAGGAAAGAGCTTCCTTTACAACTTTTGACTCCTCAAAAACTTAGCTGTCCTTTGATGTCTGCAGGGGATTTTATTCAGGACTCCCACAGATACCAAAATCTGCGGATGTTCAAGTTTCCAAATATAAAATGGTAAGTCAATGTATACAGCTGGCCCCCTGAATCCACAGACTTTCAGATCTTGATGGGAAACCGTCCAGGTGTTTATTGAAAAAAAAATCCACATTTAAATGGACCTGTTTGGTTGAAACCCATGTTGATCAAGGGTCAACTTGAGTTGAAAGAATCTATTAGCATGTAGAAGATTAGCATAAAGGACAGTGAAATGATAAAAGAGGAAGTGTTTCTAGTTGTGTGTTTTGTTTGTATGAATAGAACAATTGCAATTTGTTTCCTTCTTTTTCCACTTCCACCTTCCCATTTTAATGCATCATCTAGAAGTTGGTGTTTTCAGGATTTTGTTTATAGCTCATTCAACTCTCCGCTGAGACTCCTGACTTCAGTCATGTTGTATTTCTACTGTGCCTCGGAGAGCGAGAAGTCTGTTCACAAGGAGAAATGCCACGTCTCGCATAGGCATATGACCGTGTGATAAACTGTAAAATGATAGGGCACCGTTAAAAATCTCCAGATGTCAGGAGTTAGAGTTTCAGTGGACTCTGAACAATGAAAGTGAATGTTTATGATTGATTATATATAATCATATATAGTCCATATAAAGCTATATATATGTTATATATGGCTCTAGAATATTCTGCATTCATGAAAGTCATATTAGAAGATAATAGAAGAAAAACAGTAGTGTCATCTCATCTGTGGGGATTTATTCTGGACCCCTCAGTGGATGTCTGAAACCGCAGATAGTACAGAACCTTACGTATTCTATGTTTTCTCCTATGCATCCATACCTATATATAGTTTAATTCATAAACAAGATTTAACAACACCAACTAATAATAAATTAGTTATAGTAATTATAATGATATACTGTGATACAAGCTAGCTGAATGTAGTTCTCTTTCTGAAAATATCTTACTGTACTGTGCTCACCCTTCTCGTGGTGATGTGAGATGATAAAATACCCTATTAAGAACTTTACCTTTTCATTTAAAGGAAGCACTTTACAGCTCCTCTTTGGCATATCAGAATGGCCAGCATCACTGCTCTTGTGCCTTACTAAGTAAAACAAGAGTCACTTGAACATAAGCACTGTGATACCTCGACAGTCATCTGATAACCAAGACGGCTACTAAGTGGCTAATGGGCGGGTAGCACATACAGCATGGACACACAGGACAAACGGACGATTCACATCCCGGGTGGGACGGAGCAGATTGGTATGCGATTCCATCACACTACTCCGACGGTACGCAATTCAAACCTTGTGAATAACTTATTTCTGAAGTTTTCCATTTAATGTTTTTGAATCATGGTTGACAACAAGTAACTGAAACCAAGGAAAGTGAAATCATGGATAAGGGTGAAAATACTGTATATGAATATATTTTTGGTATTTTCCTTTTGTTTCTCTAAGTGAGGAATCTTATTTATTACCTCTATAATTGTTAATATGTATAGACAATGACATGGGAACTTTCCCCCCTAATTCTTTACCAGTCTTGGAAAGCATGCTGAGTGTCAGATGTTCAAAAGGAGTTTGGCCAGGTGTCTTCAGATGATTCAATTATTCAATGTGGTGAAAGAGGCATGGCGTGTATTATTACACGTACTTCGTATTCCAAGGAAGTATTTCAGGGTAAAGGTGTCCAAATAAGAAACAAAGCCCTGTTGGCTCTTCCAAGTAACTGAAGAATGCTCTGAGCCTGCCTTCCTGCTAGCACCTGAGCGCGTCAGAGGTGGTGATGCAGCTGGTTCTGTTACTCCACACAACTTCAGGCCAACCCCTCCAGTTAGAAGGTGTTTTATAATCCTCCTGGCTCTTCACGTAATAAATTGCAAGGCCTCTTTGAATTCCCATGTACTTGGGTTTAACTTTCCCAGCCCTGCTTTTCTCCCCACACGTTGCAGACCTTCCATATAAACACCCACTGCTGAGCAGTGACAGTGGTGTAAGGCGAGGCGTCCTCCGCGAACGGTTGCCAGCATCTCAGCAGCTGATGCTATGAAAGAAACGGAGTAGCATCGAGGCAGCTCTGGTTCTTCTAAGTGGTCCCTGAGTTAGGCCTCGATGTCATGTAGGTAAATGCAGTCCAGAACACGTAGAATCTTTATTGGAATTTGTACATTCATCTTTCACAGCTGTGGGGAGTTTAGACTAATCACAACCCTCACTGGGATACTATCGTCTCCATAATTTGAAAAAGGATCAGGAGCCTGCAGGCTTGGAACATCTTGAGAAAACTCTGGCCCTGAAATACATCATCACACGTGGGGGACACCACTTGCTGCATCATCGCAGAGCTTAAGAATGCTGAAATCAAGTATTCCTCTGGCATGATTTCAAGCGGCCTGAGAAATCTGAGAACTGTTTTTTTTTAAAACTGCAAAACAGATTCTTTCCTCTTCCATCAACCCCGCTGCTGTCAATGTGTCCAATGTTAGGTGCCAGAAATGAGCATAGCCTTTTAATGATAACAATGCCAAGGTTAACATGGCCACCAGGGGCTCTCTCAAGAATCTGCTAGAGTGCATTTTGATCCACAGACACGTTCCAAAGGCGTGCAACTCCTTCGTCTTTCTATCCTCAGTACATTTCTCTTCAGCAGCCTGGATAAAACCTGTCACTTTTTGCCAGACCTCCTCATGCTTTGGGGCCCCTTGGACATGATTTTTCATTGACCCCATGTGTCCATATGGTAGGGCTAGGTTCAAAGTTGGTATTTGGGAAGCAGCCTCTGACAGCAGAGGCCTAGTGAACTACAGTCATTTGTTCAAAAGTCCGGTATTCACAGATGTGCTATAAGGGTATAATACAATTTTTGACCCCACCCAAAAGGATATTTTATCACCATCCACGTAGCAACCAACAAACAGATCAGCTGGAGGAGGCAGGTGCTAATGTATGTCACTCAAACCAGTCAACTCTCTGAGGAGTTAGTAATCCAGACTTTTTTTGAGGCTTTAAAATGTTTTTTTTTTTTCAGTTCTATGGTTCTGTGAGTACAGCTCCCTCTTCCCTCCTTCTTGTTTCATATCATCTTTTGCTTTATGATTTTCAACTTTCAGAAAGTTAAACCTCACTCGAGAAAAAAAGGATCAGTTGGGGGACCACAGGGAGGAATGTAGGAATTTCAGCTAGGCCTTACAATGAAAGCAACGTGAGGACCAAATTGGTGGAGGCAACTGGAAACGTCTCACAGCTCTGGGCTTGGGCTTATTGCCTTCCAGCCTTCCATTTCCCCCAGTCGGCCATATTCCTCTTAGGGAGGAATCCAGGCTTTTAAGCAGACAAGTTTGCTCTATTTCCGTAGTCACATTTTTCACACGTCAGTCAATCTTTATGGCCTGTAGGTTTCTGAAATCTAAAAGCTCTCTGCCTACACGAAAAGCTCATGGAAGGATAAAGCCAACAGAGAACTCTTACAATGACCTTCCCAAAGAATATTTTGGGGCTGGAAAAAACTTTAGTGATTGCGTGTAAATATCTTTCATTTTACAGCTGAAGCAATCATGGCCAGAAAAGTGAAACAAATTAGAAATTCTTTGATTCTTAGGAAATTTTCATTGCACTCATTTTTTTATATTGTCTTATTTCATAATAGTGCTGGTTATTCTGGATAAGACTAATTCTAGTGGCCCTAGGTTAATAATACAAATTTAATATCAGATTGCCACATTTTGGAATCCTTTCGTGCCTGGACTGACATTTCAAGTGTTTGAAAAATTCCTGATTTTCAGTGTTACTCTAATACATCCACTGCTCTATAGCTAGTGACCATGTCTAGACCTTGTATTACATATGAGGGTAGGGACTGCAACTGATGCATATTTTTTCTCTGATAGTGCCTAGGAAAGGAGGGAGAAATGTATCTTCTGTGAACACCTGTAATGAAATCCTATTATAATACTGCTTTTGGGGGCCAGGGAGCCCCATCGTACTGTAACAGTGAGACTGATTCTCTGACCTGTGAGTTGGAAGCCCCTGAAGAAATGGTAAATTTTAAATAACAGGGTGCAGAATGGTCTGTTCAAGCCAAAGAAACTGTTGGCTGAAGGACGATGAGTTTCACTGAGCACACAGGGAGGTCTCAGATCTAGGAGAGGCTGTGGGCATTATAGAGGAGAGCCACAGAAGACCATGAGCTCTGAGAGGGCAGGGCCTGGGCTCACCTCTGCACCCTCAGTGCTGGCATGTACAGCCTGGTCTGTGAATGGAGGGACAGATTC
Organism: Macrotus californicus; assembly: GCA_007922815.1. NCBI lineage: Eukaryota > Metazoa > Chordata > Mammalia > Chiroptera > Phyllostomidae > Macrotus > Macrotus californicus. The sequence goes on from VMDR010005573.1 coordinate 5,877, forward strand.
CCTCCACAGCAGGAACAGCATATTTTCTGGCCTTTTGTTATTTTCTTCTGAAGCCAACATCATCTCAGACTACGTATGGCCAGGTTCTATAAGACATTATCATTTATTGGCAGAATGTCACTGATGGCTGTGTCAGTGCTATTTGCCCTGAGTGACTGTGCATACTGAAATATCCTATCTGCAGGATGAACCCACCAGCCCCTGAGCCAACCTCAGATTTCCTTGTTCTTCCCCATCATGGTTAGATCTGGATTGGTCTGGACAGCCTAAGTCTTGCAGACTGTGAGCAACATGCTGCACTGCCCATGAAACCCGGTGAGGACTTCTACTCCACTTTTAGAGTGAACTCCACTTCTGTTGTTGGGCTGAAACTGTATCCAAACCCCAAACCCTTGTTCAGGGCTGTAGTAATTTCTGAGGGCTGCCAATAACAAGCCGCCAAACTTCATGGCTTAAAACAGCAGAAATTTATTCTTTCAGACCCAGAGGCCAGAATTCTGAAATGAAGATGTAGGCAGGACAGCATTATCTCTGGAAATCCTGAGGAACAGCCTATTCCTTACCTGTGGTGACTATAGCATTCCTTGGCTTGTAGCCTCATCACTCCCATCTTCGCCCCCATCTTCACCTTACTGTCTCCTTTGTGGATCTTCTCTGTGTGTTTATTTTATAAGGATACATGTGATGATTGTTTTTAGGGGCCATCCAGATTATCCGGGATAAGCTTCTCCATTTAAGATCCTTAATCATACCTGCAAAGGCCTTTTCCCCAAATAATGTAATCATTCCAGGAATTTGACATGGATATCTTTTTTGGGGGTCATTTTTTAGCTTATCACAAGGGCCCTGACAAACTCCTGGCTCATGCTGACCCTTCTTCCTGTGACGTTGTCCCCTCTTCTCTCTTGGTCCTGGCCAAGGATATGTTTCAACATGAATGAGTGTCTGGAATCAGGTTCAGTTACCCACTTGCCTATGAGTACATCCATAGTTCACACATTTTTACTGCCTTTCCAAGCCTCCAGTTCCAGCCATTTGGGTATAAGTATCAGGCTGGATCAGATCCAAGCTTGCCTTTAAATACTGTGATTTTGCTTGATGGATTCCTTTCCCACAAATAAGCCCAAGGTTAAGTCAGTTCTCTTAAGACTGAGCCATCCTGGAATGATTTCCACCTTCTTGTCAGCCTGGTGTTGAGGGCTCAGTGTGCCTCGTGGCAATGATTGTGTCGTTGGGTATAGTGTTCTCCTGTCTATAATATAACTTATTGGACACTTACCATATTATGAGCTCTTTGTATAACTTATTTTGTTTAATGTTGTAACTGAAGAAATAGGGACACAGAGGTAAAGTTACTTGTGTAAGAGCACACAATGTGGGTTTTGAAATTGGGTCTAAGTATAAAATTCATGTTCATTTTATTATGCCATAATATATTTTACATGTTTTCATTATTTATCTCAAGGTTGTCTTATTCCCTTCTCTTCATTAAAAAAACAAAAACAAAAAACCTGAAGTGAGGGTAGGAATTTACTTTAATTTGATTTTCTCATTTCTTATAAGGATTTGGCAGATGAATTTACTCAACCAGGCAACTTAATTCTTAAATTCTTGTCTGTGGGGGATCTTTCCAGATCAGGGTCTTTGAGTGTACATAAGTTTATACTACTCTTGCCAGTTCACATTATTCTACAGTTATTGCAATTCCCCACTGTGTGTAGAATCTGTCTGTACTCTTTTAACATTCTCCAGCAACCATCCTGCACTCACAGAGAAGATGAGATGCGAATGTGAAGGAAAATGCCAAGTTCAATTAACCAGGAAAAGCTGAAAAGTCCATACTCCAAGGAAGAAGTCATGCAATGAATTTACGCACTGGCCTCTCACTGAAATCCAGACCAATATCCACACTCCTAAGTCATTAGATTAGAATTTCTAGAGCCAACAGATATTTGTCACTTGGCCTTGCTAGCCTTGGTTTTAGTTCTTGCTGTGTTACCGTGTTATGATCTTGGATGAGACATTGATCTTCCTTGTTTTTCAGTCTTCTTATGTTGTGACAAGTAAATACTTGCACTTTCCATACTTTCTATGGTATAAAAAACTGAAACACATTTTTTAAAGTGAACTTTTTTTAATTTAAAGGAAACATAATTTAATGAAAGGCTGTATACTAATGGTGGTGGACACATGGCTTTGGAAATCACATGAGCCTGGGTTTTAATCTCATTTCCCCCATTTACTAGCTGAGGGTGGGGTGGGGGGGAGGTACTTGAATGTGTTGTTTATCTTCTCTGACTGTCAATTTCTTCATCTATTAAAAAATGGGGTTAGTAATACAGTATTTACATGGAAGGAATATTATGAGGGCTGAATGCCCAAGTTGGAGGCAAAAGAATTGCAGAGCTACTGGGAGAACCAGATTGGCTTCTAACAGTGACCCTAAGAGGAAAAGTCCACCCTCGCTGCCTTTCACCTCTCTGGGCTTGCCTAATGTTTTCTCTCCCAAGCCAGGACACTGCTTTGTAACGGACAGATTACTGGACCAAGCAGATGAGGAGTTAGTTTCATTACTTTGAAAAAAGCCCACACATCAAAGACCGCTTTGCTTGAGCCCTGATAGTGAGAAAGTAGGCAAGCAGGTCAAAGAGGCTTCTGTGGGTTCTCACCTGAGGGCAGAGATGACAGGTGAGTGATGCTCCAGTGTAGATCAAGCCAGAGAAAACATATATATTTTTTGCACTAAAACCTTTTTGTTAAATCCTGCCACCACTCCAGTTCACACTCTGGTCCTTTACAGATATCTGCAAATACCCTCTAACTGGTGTCTCTGCCACTAGACACTTTCCCTCCAATCAGACCTCTATACTTGCACCCCTCTTAGGCAATCCTCTTAGGGCTGTGGTTTTCACACTTTTCATCCATGAGTCACAGTAAGAAATATATTTTAGATTATGGGACAGTATACACATATATCTCTCTTCTATCTATTATCTATCTATCTATCTATCTATCTATCTATCTATCTATCTATCTAGTTACCTGTATATTATCTATCTAAAATGAGACAAAAGTTTTATAAAATTGCACTTTAATCTATGTAAGATGCATTCTGATATTTTCTATTTTATTCTATTTTATCCTTTTATTTGAAAAAAAAATACCAATCAAGGCAGGGAAACACAGCTCATCTCCTCATACAACAACAGCAAAAATTACAACTAAATTATAAAACAACTCTTACCTAGAATTGTCAGAAAATCAAGTTGTATAAAAGTCTGACAACCACAGAATTAAAGAAGTCATGTTCATCCAGATGGGTAGGAGGGGTGGAGATGTGTAGATGCACAGAGATGTGGAACAGGTGGTCCCACAGCCCTGTGTGGTGGAAAATTGGGAGGGATACCTGGGGAGCAAGAGATCCCAGGCCCACACCAGACCACCCAGCCAGGGTTCCAGTGCCAGGAAGATCAGTCCCCATAACTTCTGGCTGTAAAAACTATTGGGGACTGGGGTGGCAGAAGAAACTGAGGGAATCTCAGGTTTCTCCTCTTAAATGGCCTGCAACTGACTTAGAACTTGCACAGACTCACTCCCTCTGAGCTCCAGCACTGGGGCAGCAGCTGAAAGGGCACCAGTGGCATAGGGGGAGAAACTGATATGTCTGGTCCAGGGCAAGTGCTGGGAAAAGCTTACTCCTGGACAAAACTTCAAGGCTAGGCAGCAGCCATTGTCCCCTTTCTGAGCCATCCCCCACACAGACCCACAGAGTGGTGACACCATATCTGAGACTCCATCAGCCTGGTTCATACAGGTTGCCTTGCCCTGGCAATTACCTTAGGCTCCGCCTCGTCCAACTTACCTCTGTGCTCTTCTACAATAGGCCATGCTACTAAGACAGTGAGTCAAAGCAACTCTACCTAATACTTAGAAACAAATACAGAGAGGCTGCCAAAATGAAAAAACAAAGAAATGTGGCTCAAATGAAACAACAGAACAAATCTCCAGAGAAAAAGCTAAACAAAATGGAGATAAGCAATCTGTCAGATGCAGAGTTCAAAACACTGGTTATTAGGATGCTCAAGGAACTCACTGGGCACTTCAACAGCATAAAAAAAAAGGCAGAAATGAAGATACACTAAGTAAAATAAAGAAAAATTTACAAGGAATCAACAGTAGAGTGGATGAAGTTCAGAATCAAATCAATGATTTGAAATATAAGAAAGAAAAAACATTCAATTGCAACAGCAAGAAGAAAAAAGACCCCCCCCCCAGAACAAGGATAAGCTAAGGAGCCTCTGGGACAACTTCAAATGTACCAACATTTGAATCATAGGGGTGCCAGAAGGAGACAAGGAAGAGCAAAAAAATTGAAAACTTATTTGGAAAAATAGTAAAACTTCCCTAATTGGTGAAGGAAATAGACACACAAGTTCAGGAAGCAGAGTCCCAAACAAGATGGACACAAAGAGAACCACTCCAATATACATCATAATTAAAACGCCAAGGGCAAAAGATAAAGAGAGAATCTTAAAAGTAGCAAGAGGAAAGCAGATAGTTAGTACAAAAGAATTCCTATATGACTGTCAGCTGGTATCTCAAAAAAAACTTTGCAGACAAGAAGGGACTGGCAAGAAGTATTCAAAGTGATGAAAAGCAAGGACCTACAACCTAGATTACTCTAACCAGCAAAGCTATCATTTAGAATCAAAGGGCAGATAAAATGCCTCCCAGACAGCGTAAAGCTAAAGGAGTTCATCATCACCAAGCCATTATTACATGAAATGTTAAATGAACTTATTTAAGAAAAAGAAGATCAAAACTATGAACATTAAAGTGGCAGTAAATTCACAAATATCAACAACTGAATCTAAAAAGCAAACTAAGCAAACAAGCGGAACAGAAGCATAGATATAAAGATCATTGGGAGGGTTATCAGTTGGGAAGGGAAAGGAGGAGAATGGGGGAAAATGTGCAGGGATTAAGAAGAACAAATTGGTAGGTACAAAATAGACAGGGAGATGTTAAAAAACATGGAGTAGCCAAAGAACTTGTATGCATGATCAATGGACATGAATTGGGCAGGAAGTGGATTGCCGGAGGAAATGGGGGCTACCAGGTGGAGGGGGGGGGAAGGGGAAAAATTGGGACAACTTTAATAGCATAATCAAGAAAATATATTTTAAAAAAGAAAAAATACTAGTCAAAACCTACTTAAATAGATTCCAGGAGAAGGAGAAGGGAGAGAGGAGGGGGAAGAGGAGGACCAGGGACACAGTTTGAAATGTTCTGTTCTTAGAACATTGCTCTGATTATGTTCTTAGTTTCTTTCTAAATCTCTGATGATCTTACATTGTTTTCTACATGGAGTCTAAATTCCTTAGCCTGGAAAGCTCCTAGCTCCCTCTCAGATCCATTTCCCATTACCCCTGGCAGGAGGTAGTAAAATGAAGTGGGGATTTTGGAGTCAGATTGGCCAGAACTGAAGGCTGATCTGTGGCATTTAACTGCCTTGGACAAAGTAACTTAATTGTTTATAGTCCTGTACCGCACCTGTAAAAGACAATAATGGTGTCCACCTCGTTGGGCTGTTTTGAGAGTCAGATGAGAGTGCACACAGTAAGTACTTAGTTAACATTAGCGGTGAGGTTGTTCTGCCCAGTACGTGCTCTGGTTTCTAATATATTCCAGGATTGGTTCTTTTCCAGAGGATTTGGTGCCCTCCTGTATCTATACATTTGCTCATTCCATTACTCCTTCCTTGATCCTACTGACTTTTTGGAGAAATCTTGGCTATCTTTTATGACAGTCAAAATGCCACCCCTACTTTAGTCTTCCCTGACCAATCGATTAGAAGTTGTTCACTCCCCCCCTTGAGTAACTGTAGCCCTATAAACAGGTCGTGGCACTTATGGTTTGTCTGTCATAGTTATTTCTACTGTCCCTTATAAGAATGTGAGATCCATGAGGATGGGGAGGGTACTCTCCCAGTGTGCGTTCCTCAGACTGCCTAGTGCAAATAATATGTTGAATGATTAAGTACACAAAATTACCACTTGCTATAGGAAGCTGGGATGAGTATGGTTCCAAGTTTTCCAGTTAAAATAGAATGTCTGATACTGTGTATCTAACTGAGAATATCTTGCCTATCATATATTTTTAATTTCATCAGAAATAAAATAAAAATAATCCTTGGTTGATCTGAACTTTTCATATATGCACAAACTGCTCATGTACATAACTAGTTGGTTTTACATCAATATCAATGCTGTCAATGATTGTCATTCTCAGAACTACCTTGTGAGTAGGTGCATATCTGTTTGTGTGTGTTTGTGCACACACACTATGGTAGGGGGGAAATGAGTGAATGACATATTTCTAGAATGAACCAGGCTTGAGCATGGTGGCTAAATGCACAGGCTCTGGATTTAGACCTCTTGAATTTAAACCCATTTAAAGATAATTTGTTTATTTACTGGTTGTGCTATTAAATCTCTTTTTGCCTCCATTTCCTCATATGTGAAAATAAGGGAAATAATAGTACCTACGTTATTAGGGCTATGATGAAGATTAAAGAGTTAATACATGCGTAACACTAGTATCTGGTAAGCATCTATCAGCGGAACACCATCCATACTGTATGTCCTAGGAGTTCCATTTCTAGGTATGTACCAATAGATAGGAACATGTATATTTACCAGAAGACATGGGCTAGAAAGTTTATGGTGATAGAATTTATAGTAGACACAAACTAGAAGCTACCCAAAAGCCTATCAACAGTAGAATGTGTGCAGATTAAAAAAAAGAGTAACCTCATTTAAATTGGAGCTGGGAGGGCCTGTAGGAGGGGCTCTTACACAGTCACTTATCACCAACTACCCCAAACAGGAAAAGATGTACTTTCCATCTTCAACAGGTAGATGTTATTCTATTCTGGTAGATGTTATTCTATTTTATTACTCCAGCAGGGAGGAGGAGGATCTTTTCTTTGCCTGGCAACCACTCAACCAATGAAAGACTGTTAGAACTCAGCCAATGAAAAGCCACTATATTTTGAATTCCCAGCTTCCTCCAATGGACTGTTTGTTTACAACAACCTCCTTGAACCCCTTCTTTCATTTATGAAAAAAAATTCTCTCTTTTGTTCTCTGGACTTGTTTGCGGTTTGTCATGAGACTGCCATAATTGCAATTCTTTGTTGTTCCTGAGTAAACTCATTTTGCCAGACAATTAAGTATCTGGCTCTATTATTGGTTTAAGATGAAGGAATGGTTAAATTGCCATAAATTTATGTAATAGAATATTATACCGCAACAAAGTAAATAAATTATGTACATGCAACAACATGGATGAATCTCACAGACACAATGTAGAGTGAAAGAAGCCAGATACAAAGAGTGAATACTGTTTAGTTCCACCACACACAGTTCAAAAACAAGCAAAACCAGAAAATAGAATAATAACTACTTAGTTGGGGAGAATGACTAGCCTCTAGCATGAGAAATATTTCTGATGTTCTGGAAATGTGTATCTTTTTGTGAGTGTGTTCAGTTTGTAAACGTTCACCAAACTACATACTTGTTGATTTGTGAACTTTTCTGTATGTAAATTATTTTTAAAACGTTTTTAAAAAGCACATGATGAATAAAAAGTTTCAAATGAAAGTCAGTTATTATTATCATCATTAGGCTGAAAGACCAGATTTTGAATCCTGCCTCTGTGGTCACTGAGACTAGCATGTCTCTTAAACTCTCCACGTCTGGGATGATAAGCAGAGATAGTGACACTTGCATTGAAGAGAACTGGTGAGATGAGTTTCTAAAGTGGTGTCAGCCTATTTAATATCTAGCAGATAGCTTCGGAGCAGATTTTCATTACAATAGGAAAAATCACTTGAGTGCATTTGAGAGTTGTAAAAATGTAAGGCCAAGAGACACCCCTTACCTTTGGGGTAATATTATTAAGAGATTTTTGTTTATGGTCTGACAATGGAAGCCCCCCCGCCCCGGCTATAGCTCTTGGTATATAGAACTGGTCGTGAATAGGAGTTGGTAATTTTGCCATGGGGCCAAGGAGCCTCCTGGGGGAAAAGAGATAAAGTCCTTGACCCTGCTCTTTTGAAGGTTAATATTATTACACATTGATGGACTGAGATGGACTAGACTGAAATCTAAGAAAGAAAGATCACCAAGGGCCCTAGAGTGGAATTCACTAGGTCATGTCTGGCATGGTGATCTAGGTCAAGACCTCGTGGTGAAGGGTAGTTTGCTCACAGCAGATGGCTGAGGCAGGACCTTTTTATACCCAGCTAGCCTCAGTTTCATGCTTCAAGATGGTGACTGAGCAAATGCATTTGACATAAAATATGAGTGGGGGCTCACCTGTGACCATGAGAAGCAAGGAATTCTTCATTGCAGGAATAACTAGTCATTGAATTGGGTAGGACCAATGTTTGGTATGTCCACAAGTAGCCACCAATGCAATGGTACAGGTGTACTAATAGAACTTTCTAGTTATTTCTCTCATCTTGCATTTGGAAGTGTGATTAACTTTTTAGAAATGAGAAAGTCTGTAGGATGTTGGACCATGTTGGGATGAAGAAGTAGAAAAGGCCCCATGGAAGGAATTTCAGATTTCCTGCTGGTACGGTGTTTGGACCTCAAGTAATTTACTAGAAGAGTAAAATATATCAACCACTATTTGCATTCTAAGCTAGTAAACCATGGATCTAATTAATAATAATAGCTATCATTTATTGGGCACTTACTGTGTGTCTAGCATGGAGACTGATCTTTGTTCACCGAAATTTGTTCTCCCCTTCTTCCTAGATATGTGACTAGACTAGCTTTCCCAACATCCTTTTAGCTAGAGGTGGCCCTGTGACTAAATTCAGAGCAGAAACATCACATAGCACTTTTGGCTTTAGGCCTTAGGGCAATAGAAGGTTCTCCAAAACTCTCTTCCCCTGTTGCTGGTTGAACCCACAGCAACCCAGCTTTGGCCAGGCACGTATTAGCAATGCCCTAACACTGACAGCAATGTAAAGGCAGGCACGTACAAATAACTGCACAGGGCTTCCCTGCTACCCTGGACTTTTGCCCTGAAACAGTTATGTGGGGGGAAAATAAGCTTCTTTGTTCTCAGAGCTTACATTTCTCAAACTTTAATGGGCACAAGAATCACTTGGAGAGCTTGTTAAAATGCAAATCATGATTCGGTAAGTCTTGAGTGGATATCTTGAGTGGGGATTGAGATTCTGCATTTCTAACAAGTTTCTTAGTGATGTTAAAGATGTTGGTTTAGGATCTATACATTAAGTCCCTCCCATTGCCCAGGAATTGTAATTTAATTGAGACATGGTACTAAAACAAAAACAAGAACAAAACAAAACAAAACTTCCCCAGGTGATTCCAATTTACAGACAGGGCTGGGACCCACTGGATAGAAGGAACATTTTCTGAGGATCAGGAGTCCAGTTCCTTTCCTGGTGCCCTTCAGAGGGGGAGACAATGCCTTCTAGCTCTTCTAAACAGCCTTGCCAGTCTATCTTCTCGTTAACCACTTATGAACCATGTTTCTGGTTGCCTTTCTGCAACTGCTGGGTGTACTTACCTTCCGAAACTTCCTTTCAGCCAGGAAGTTCCTTTTTGACAATCTCTTGTTTGACATCTTGTTTTGGATGCTGAGCTTTGAACAAAGTAATTGAAGATGGTGTTGTAGGGAGAAGCTGATTGTTGACTCTTCCCCAAATCTGACTTTGGGGACCAATACCGAGCATTTAAATTTCAAACACTGCAGGAGCCGCCTAACTCGAGGTTTCGGCCCTAAGAAAGACAGACAATTGCCGTTACTGAGATGGATGATGTAATAATTAAACTACTATTTTGTACAATCAGTTTAAGAACATCTGGCGGCAATTTGTAGTTAACACAACATTATTCTGCATTTATTGAGTGTTGATAATGCTCTAGGTGTTGTAGAGACTACAATCCCTATTCAGAGGTCAAGGGAGAGGGCAAATATGTCCCTAAAGAGAGAAGGCGAGTCTTAACATAGTTGAGAATTTTTTTCTAAAAACGTCTTTTATCTATGATTTTGTAAAAAGCTGTCAATTTTATGAAACTTCTGCAGTTTACAAAATATTTTTACGTAGATTACCTAATTTAACCTTCCCTTTAGCCTTGCTGTGTTGTGATTTAGTCTGCAGCAAGCAACAGAAAACCTGACTCAAACTGCATTCAACAGTGAGGAAAGTTATAACTGTTTTAAGTCTAAATCCTGAACTGCCATGGTCTCAGGGTCGGTAACCAGCGGTGTGGTGAGGACCGGATAATTCTCTCTTTCCACCCTGTCATCGAGGGCTTCAGCTGCAGAGAGGGCTATTTTCCCTCATGGTAGTAAGTAGCAACTGGGGTTACCCATCTCATTATTCATGTCTAGTTCAAAAGAAGAAAAATCTCTTACCCAACCATGGAAAAAAAATCTTTCTCTTCTGATTAGTCATTTTAGGCAATGTGTCCATTTCACTGGCGGGGGGTGGGGGGGGCGGGGAGAGGGGTGGGTGTGGAGGGGGGTGGGTTGGTGACCTAGTGGCTGGCTTGGGTTCCTGAACCAATTACTGGCAAGGAGGGCTGGGATTACTGTGATTGGCATAGATCAATCAGGATCCGCTCCTGGAGCTGGGCATGGAGCTGGATGCTCTGGGTCACATGGAGGGGATTCATGAAAGAACAAAGTCTGCTCTGTTAGGAGATAAGAAGAGAGGAAGGAAATGGATACTGGTGGCCCTTAACAGGGTTTCCTCCAAGTATTTGTTCTAATTTACAGAGAAAAAACTGGGGTTTATGGAAATTGAATGACTGCTCAAAATCTCAGTTAGGTGGTGGTCAAATGGAGATTATACTACCACAAATCTGTTGTCTACCTTACCAGAAGAACCGACCCAAGGTAATACTCAAAGCAGAGGTTTGTCTGCATTATCTCCCTCTCCTCTCACTCCTCTTCCCTCATCCTGATTCCCTTAAAAATTAGAAAAAAAGCACTCACTAGTGTGGTTGTGTCTCCTAGACTATTGATAGTGATGCTCTTGACTAGGAATGCATGAGGTACTCTTCAGGCCCACAGACCTTTACCCAAGCTGGGCCAGTGTTGTGGCTGGACTGGTCCCTGTTGTTCTTATTATGATCGCAGGATGCACTTCAGCAAAATCACTAGGAAACTTCGAGGATCAAGATTTATTTCTCATGAGACCTGGAGGGTACATGGCACAGCCAAAGGCCACACAATGAGGTCAAAGGAGTGGGGGAGAGACAGCGAGGGAGAGAGAGGAGTCGTGGGGCTCTTTGTCTGTTAGGGTCCAAGGGTAGTATGCATGTCTAGGGTTTTGCAGGTTCACTCTTTATTGGCTCATTTAAAACGTAAGAGTGGGAATTAGAAGGTGGGAAGGGAGAAGTGGGGTCACTCAAGAGGTCAGTTATTAGGCTACCCAGGCTTTCTGAAAGAGGGACCTTCATGGGTGGAGATGACCTAATTTCTTATCTGGTTTTGCTAGTAGCTGTGTTTAGCAACATGTTTATTCAAAATGGATGTCTTTTGAAATTGATGCCTTGACAATCAAAAAGCTTAATGTCAGGCACTCACACTACAGGCACAAACGTACCAGTTTCTGTCATGGATCCTAGAGCCTTGGGTACATTATTTTGTTTCTTTGGGCTTCCATTCTTCAGGGAGGGTATTAGAACTGTTGCATTTGTTAAGAACTCTAATTTTCATGAATTTTACAAATCTTTCCTCTCCTCTCTGTTGCCCTTAAGCCTCTGCTTATCAGTGGATTCATACCTTTTTAGTTAATACACATTGTGAGATGTATATTTTGTATAATTACCCTGTGCACAGATGGGCACAACCCCCCCCCTCCCCCGAATTAAGTTTCACTGAACGACATTTATCCTTAGTACAGAATGTAATACACTCTTCTAGTACAGTCTACCGTAGTTTATGTCATTTCAACTTACCCTATCCTATTTTTTTTTAAATTCTAGAGCACAATGGACTATATTGATTTTCTGGCCCTTCCATGGATTTCAACCCTTAGTGGAACTTTCAGGGTCAACCTTCAAATGACATTTCGGGCCTTAGACTCTGCATCCTCTCCGTCTCCTCATCCATACCTGACGCCCAGTAAACTTTCTCAATCTTAACATTTCATCACCTTGGGGTCCTGGCTTCTGCTTTCCTTTGTGACAACTCATCAGTTAGATACACTGCCGTTTGGCTCACTGGTATGCTAACATCGTTATTCAGCCCAGCCCGCCCTGGCTCAAGCTATTGTGAAATCCACAGGTTAGATCTGAGTGGGTCCTCACAGGGTCTTGGTCACCACTGGGTATCCCTTGACTTCCGATACCCATAAGTCATAAACAGAGAAACTATTCTTTCCTAGAGGAGAGATAAAAGACGACTAGAGCACTAAAGGAAGTGAGTCATTTTTTCCCCCCTCAGATTTCTCTACAATCTGATTTTTTGTTCTTCCATTTCTACCTTCCTGCCTTCTTCCTCTCGTCTATCTTTTCCTCTTTTCAGGGCGAGGTGCTCAAGTCTCAGGCACAGTAACGGTTTGTCCCACTTACACACTAAACCTCATCACCATGAACATTTGACGTTAGCTCTGCCTGTAGAACTGTAGTTCTGCCCGGAATTCCTGCAGAAATGCTAGATTCGTGCAGGTTCACCAGCAACTTTCACCCCCAAAATCCAGTCCAGTCTAGCTATTCATAAGTACATAAATCATTTTAGGGAAGGTGAAAGTTCATCTGGCCCAAATTTCTCCTCTGTTTTTGGTTTATCTTAATTCCATTTTACTATTTTTTTCACCACACCCTCAATCTTCTCTGTCTCCAAAAGAAGCATAACTGCCCCTCCTCAACTTTTATAAACTCTGTTAGAGCCACTTTCTTCAATAACTTGTTCCATATGTTGCATACATGAGCTCCACCAGGATCCCCCCACTCCGCTTTCTCATTTTTGCATGGCTTCCCTCTGTGTTTGAATCATTACAAGTAAAAGGAGAAAATACTCTCCAGTCTTATACCAATGAGGCCTTGTCTTTGGGGTGTTCCACGTGTTCCATCATTTAAAAGGTTTTGTGGAAGTTTTACTAACCCAGTGGGAAACAGTGGTCTGTCTTCCTGCTCCTTCTTCCCCTGAAAGCCCCATGTGGTTTGGGTAGTGGTGCCCTTCTCTGCTCAGGACACTGCACTTCCTGGGATAAAGGACAGAAAAGGCCTTGGTCTTCCTTTGAGAGGTTCAATAAGAACTCTGAGCAGACAGATGACACCTCTCTGGTTTTCCAGTCGATTCTCTTAGCAAACATATGCTCAGATTTCAGTTGTTTTTAACTATAGCTGGGCATGGGACTCATGAATTTTAAAAATAGAGTTTTTCCTTTTCTCCTAAGTAACTGCACTTATCTCCATTCTGATTCTTTTCTAACCTGTGCCCAGATGTGACTGTATCATGAGAGACATACTTTGTTGTTGATTCTCTGCTCCCAGTTCAATTTCTCACTACTAATAATTACTTTTCCTTTTCAAGTGGACGTGGTTTCTCCTTGTGATGAGATCTTTTCTTTTCTGTGCATGAGCAGACTTTATCACTCTTTACCTCCCTTCACATCTCTCTGAAGTAGGAGAGGGGGCCTCGTCTGCCTTGCCATGGGCCAGAGCCCCACAGGTCCTTGCCTGGGAGCGCTGCATGGGGAGTTGCACATCATTGTTGTTGGTTTATAAATCTGACCTTTCTTATATGCTTCCAGGAAGCTGCTTTTGAGTGTTTTGCCATGTGTCCCAGGCATGGAACCCCATGGACAGAGTCAGTGTGCAGAGGCTGTGCCAAGGTTCATGAAAGAGTGAGTGATGTATGGTATTTATTTCTTTTCTTTTTTAAAATTAAATTATTTTTTATTTTTCAATTACAATTGACATACAATATTATATTATTTTCAGGTATACACCCCTGTGATTAGACATCATATAACTAAGTGATCATCCTAATAAATCTCCTATCAATCTGACATCATACATAGTTATTAGGGTATTATTGACTACATTCCTTATGCTGTGCTTTATATCCTCATGACTATCCTGTAACAACCAATTTGTACTTTTTAATCCCTTCACCTTTTTCACCCATCCCCCAAACCCACCCTCTCATCTGGCAACTATCAAAATGTTCTCTGTATCTATGAGTCTGTTTCTGTTCTGCTTGTTCATTTATTTTGTTTCTCAGACTCAATTGTTGGTAGATATGTATTTATTGCTGTTTTATTGTTCATATGTTTGTTGTTCTTTAACATTTAACAAGATCCTTTAATATTTTATATAATATTGGGTTGGTGGTGATAAACTTCTTTAGCTTTTTCTTGTCTGGGAAGCTCTTTATCTGTCCTTTAATGCTAAATAATAGCTTTGCTGGGTAGACTAATCTTGGTTGTAGGTCCTTGCTTTTCATCACATTGAATATTTCTTGCCAATCCCTTATAGCCTGAAAAATTTCTTTTGAGAAATTAGCTGACAGTCTTCTGGAAGCTCCTGTGTAGGTAACATTAACTGCTTTTCTCTTGTTGCTTTTAAGATTCTCTCTTTGTCTTTAACCTTTTGTATTTAATTATGATGTGTCTTGGGGTAGGTCTTTTTGTGTTCATCTTGTTTGGGACTCTGTGCTTCTTGGGCTTGTATGCCAATTTCCTTCACCAGGTTAGGGAATTTCTCTTTCATTATTTTTTCATGTAGTTTTTCAATTTCTTGTTCTCTCTCTTCTCTTTCCAGCACCCCCACGATGCAAATGTTGGAATGCCTGAAATGGTCTCAGAGGCTCCTTGCGTTATCTTCACTTTCTAGAATGCTTTTTTTCCTTTTTGCTATTCTGATTGGGTGTTTTTTGCTTCCTTATATTCCAAACCACTGTTTTGATTCTCAGCTTTATCGACTTTACTGTTGATTTCCTATAAATTATTCTTCATTTCAGTTTGTTCTTCATTTTAACTCATTTTTTTTTATGGTTTCCCTGTCCTTTTTTCTGATGTTGAAGTTCTCACTAAGTTCATTGAGCATCCTTATAACCAGTGTTTTAAATGGTGCATCTAGTAGATTGCTGTTCCCATTTTATTTAGTTCTTTTTATGAAATTTTTTCTGTTTTTTTATTTGGGACATGATTCTTTGTCTCCTCATTTTGGTACCCTCTCTATGTTTGTTTCTTAGGAAGAGCTTCTACACCTTCCAGGCTTGGTAGAGTGGCCTTATATAGTAGGTGTCCTGTAGGGCTCAGTGGCACAGTCTTCATGTTCACCCAAGCTGGATACTTCAGGAGTGCCCTCCATGTGGGATGTGTACACCCTTCTATTGTAGTTCAACCTCGATTGCTGTTGGCATGTCAGTGGAAGAGATTGACCTCCAGGCCAATTGGCTGCAAGAACTGGCTGCGACCACTGACCTCTGACCACCACGGAGGATCAGCTGTGCAGGGGCCCACCCCACAGAGCAGGACTTACTTCAACAGGGCTCTGGTGCCCCCTGAGTCCGCCTCTTGAATGTGTTGCTTGTGGAGGCAGTTGGGTCGTGCTTTGACATGGTTTGAGGCTGTCCACTGGGTGCGCTGGCACTGAGGCCTTCTGGAAGGTGCAGGACATGGTCAGCCATTGCCTGTGCCTTGCCCAAGACCACCTGGCATAATCAACAAAGTGATCTGCATATGGCTGCTACTTGTGCTGGGCTTGGAGATGCCCAGGTGTGGCTAAGCTGGGAACCAAGGCTGGCTGCCACTAGTGCCAGGAATGGGGCCACTTAGCCAGATATATAGGGCACACTAAGGCCAGATGCTGCTTGTTTGAGAGATTTTGGAAGGTCTGAAGTATGAGCCAAGACAGGCCATTTGTATAGAAAAGACATTGGAAGCAGTTTGGGTGGGTCTACAAGTTGGGTGAGGGAGAGTGTCAGGGATTCTTCAGGGCAGGGCAAACAGTGTGAGCCAGATTGATGGAGATGGCAATATTGTGCTTGGCTGCCTTCTCTGTGGGAGGAAGCATTAGAAAAGGAACAATGGTCTATGCCAGCACTTTTGTCTGGGAGAAAGCTGACTCCCAGCTCCCACCCTGATGCCAGACAGTTTAGTTTTCTGCATATGTCCAGCTGCTGCCTCAGTGCTGGAGCTTGGAGGGAATGAGTCCCATGTCAAGAATTCTGTGTACAACTCCTTTAAGAGGAACTGCATGGGACCCCTAATGCCCTCTGTCTCACTTAGCCACAGTCCCTGATAGTTTTTACAGCCAGAGGTTATGAGGACATCTCTTCCTGGCACTAGAACCCTGGACTGAGGGCCTGGTTTGGGATTGGGTTGCCTTGCACCTCAGTGGTGGACCTCTGAAACTGAAATAGTCCTTCTGATTTTTATCTGCCACATGTGGGTGTGGGACCAGCTCATTTCTCATCTCCACCCTTCCTACCAGTCTTGATATGGCTTCTTTAAATCCCTAGTTGTAGGACTTCCAGTCAGCTAGATTTCAGGTGGTTCTGAATGATAGTTGATCTATAGTTTAGCTGTAATTCTGATGTAGTTTTGGGAGGGTACGAGTACCACATTTACCTACACCATCATCTTGACCGAAGCCCTCCCCTGAGTATTCTTTCACAGCACCAATTTTTTTCTCTCTTATCCTTCTTCCTACTCTTTTAAGGATGTCATTGGGTTAGCTCCACATATCCAAATGACAACTTTATATGTGTTGACACCCATTATTGAGGCACTTCTAAGCCTAATGGGACCTAAATTTCTTTGTCTCTCATTTGACCCAATAGTGCCCTATTTAAGGAAGTTCTTTTGTTTGGTTCCATAATATAATATTTAAGTAAAAACTTGGCAAGTGGCTTTGACCTTGAAGAACAACCTTAGCCTTGGTTTGTGTCCATTCTTTATCACCAAGCAGACCAACTACAATTTTATAGGGACTTGGGGGCAAGAGAGGTCTCAGTGGCTGGCTTATTTCTCAGCTTGGATCTGCTAGTGTGGAAGTGCTTGGGGTAACTCAGTTCTAATAGTTATAGAGTTTGCCTCCTAGTTTTACAGTCCTCAACATTTATTTTATTAATTTCCAGGCAGTCATAATAACTATTACATTAACCCTACAGCATGCAGGCAGTTTAGGTATGTTATTCCATTTTATGTTTTCAACAGTCCTATGAGGTAGATTCCTCTATTACACCCACTTTACAGATGAGGAAACAAAAGATGCCTTAGAGGGATGAGGCTCTTCCTGAAGCCTACAGTAAGTAAGTAAGTGGTGATAACCAAGGTCCCAGAGCTGAAGAGGGTGGAGCAAGGATTCAAACTCAAGCAGCCTGGCTGTGGAATCATAACTACAACACTGAGGGATGGATTTAAATGCTGCTGAAACTGCTTGGCAAGTGATGCAAGACACAGAAACAACCTGGTAGTTCAGACACATTTGTTATTCTGCTGAACTGATTCACGCGTGGAAGAAGAAGAGTTGCAAAGACAATCCGTGTAATGATACCTGAAAATATCCCCTGAAGTAGAGGGTTTTAAGAGCAAGAGCTGCTTAGGAGGAACCACAGCAAAGTAACACCCATGTTTGCATGTGCTTAGGAGAAGATGAAACTGTTGCAGGCTCTATCTATGTAATAACAGACCAACTATTCAAGAAAGTTGATTGAAGGAACTAATAAATCAATCAATCCATTCAATGGGCATTGATTTACAAAGACAAATGTAGTAACTTGATAATAAATGTTGGTTGTTTTCCCTGGTCACCCCTTCCCAGTGAGCAAATTCACTTGAACGACCAAGTCATGATCAACTATTGCTAGGTGAGCATAAAACCAAACAAAGACATTAAAAATAATTCATCAGATTGGATGAGTAGGGAACCGGGGAACATCACTGGTCCCTCTGTGCTCCAGCCTTCCTTTTCAGAGACATGTTAGTTTTTGGAGCTGAGCAGTCTTGCCCCACAAAGTATTACGTCAGTGCCCAGAGTCTGGGGCACCATTAGCAGCTCCACCCTGGGAAACAAGCAGAGAGGGAGCCAAAGTGAGGAGCCAGGAGAACGGAGAACCATGTGTGATGTGAGAGAAGGCTCCAAGCAGGCTATAGGGAGGTGTTCTGGAAGAATTTCCTGAGCCAGAGTCCAGGGTTTGCATTGATTTTTATGTGTGCCCGTGGTGTGGGCATCCTGGGAGGAGTCGCAGGAGCTGCCAAGCAGGAGAGTTGATTTCTAGGACTCTGAGGAAGCTGCGTGGATCGCCCTTCCTTCTTCTAGGGATACACTTAGCATTCTGACAGTGGTCTCAGAGTCAGACCACCTCTATCTTGGGTGGATCGGGGTCACAATAACACTGCTTCCTCTCAAATTCCTTTCTGAAAGACTTTTTATTTTTATTTATAGATTATGGATTTACAAGAAGTTGTAGAAAGAGTACAGAGAAGTCCTTTCCCCAGTTTCCCCAGTGGTAACATCTTACCTAACTAGAGTACAATATCAAACCAGGAAATACACATCGGTACAATCCACAGACTTCCTCAGATTTCACCAGTTTTATACGCATTCATTTGTGTGTGTGTGTGTGTGTGTGTGTGTGTGTGTGTGTGTGTGTGTGTGACTAGTTCTGTGCTTTTTACCACATGTGTAGATGTGTGTAAATACCACCATAATCATGATACAGAACTCTTTCGTCACCACAAAGATCCTTGAATTCCTTTCAAAGAGGAAACATTCATTCTTGGTGCTATTAGCTCATGCTGCTATGATACAAGTGAGCAGTTAAGTTTTCCTTTATACACTTCACATTGTTTAACATTTTTGTGCAAATACATCCTGCTCCCCTCTGAGGACTTGACAACACTTGGGTCTTTTAGACAGGGTTGGGGAGTGAAGCAGCTGACACTGTCAACACAACCTTGGGTGGGCCAGCTGAGGAGGCGGGAGATCAGCCAGCCTTGTTTGCCACAGCACCAGCCCCCAGAACAGGGCCTGGGACACTGGAGGCCCCCAGTAGGCATTTCCGAAACACACCCATTCTGTTTGTATTCTTCCGGTGAACGTTTTCAGTGAGAGGGGTGCTTTCCCAGCCCCGTACTCTTCCATCCCAGCTCCTTGACTGGCCCTTATTTTGGGTCTCATTCAATCCTAGAACTTTTACTGCATTGTTATTTTAATAAATGATTGCTATAATGGACTGCTATGCATTTTAAACAAAATTTTTAAAAAAATTTAAAAAAAAAGGCCCTGGCTGGTGTAGCTCAGTAGATTGAGTGCAGGCTGTGAACGAAAGGGTCACCAATTCGATTCCCAGTCAGGGGATGTGCCAGGGCGGTGGGCCAGGTCCTCAGTGAGGGGCATGTGAGAGGCAACCACACATTGATGCTTTTCTCCCTCTGTCTAAAAATAAATAAATAAAGTCTTTAAAAAAATTTAAAAAGAAGTGAGCAAAATTGCAGTTGAAAATTGTTTGACTTAGGATAAATGTATTTGACAAACATACAGTGGGTACTGCTCATGCCTATCCCTCCCTCCTATCTGCTACCTGTTTCTTCTGGCAGCTCTTCAGTCCATTAAGTTAACATCTACCAATTCCATGACATTCATGTCACCCCAAACATGAATTCTCATGAAAATCTCATTAACAGAGTGATAGAGCAAATGACATGTTTTTTCAAGTCCCAATTGTTCGAGTTTTGTTTCACCTGCTCTGTGGCTCTTGTTCAGGTGATGCACGTCCAGCCACTGGCCACATGGATCACAACACGTTTTCGTGGCTGGATGAGGGTTATTTCATGGTAATTCAGTGTCCCGGTGAGAGCCACTGCTGGTTGCAAAGGGTGGAAACTGGGAGGGTGGGGGTGGGTTGGGGTGGGGAAGAAGGCCAGGATGGAAAATCACCAGCAGAGGGCAGAGATTTTCTTTGACTCCGGAGATAGACACCAAACTTTTCACTCATAATGAAAACCCAGGCAATTCGTTTACGTGCCGACAAAGTGCAGGCCTCACATGTTCCAGTGGACATTGGTTAGGCTGCTATGGGAACTAGCTTTTCTTTCCAGTATTCTCAGTTTGGACAGAGGCATTATCTTTTCCTGTTCTAATGGTTGAAATTATTTTTAGTGCATTAATTTTCATTAGTTTTTTCTCCGACACAGTTTTCATCTAGAGTCTGGACTCTTGCAACCAAATGTCTAAATGGTATCCTGACTTCAGAAACTACTCCTACCCCGTGTACACCCCATCCATACTGCCCATTATTTCCAGCTTAACCTTTACAAGTCCCAGCTTTAATCAGGAGCCTATGGCTGCCCATTGGATCAAGTCAAGTCAAAACTCCTGTAATTCAGTTCACCTCTGTAACCTGACTCCTAACCCTGGGTCCTTGGGGGACCTGTACATACCCACCCAGGTAATCCAACATGATCTAATCTTGAGATCCTTAAATTAATTGCATCTGTAAATACCCTTTATCAAAGTAAGATCACATCCCCAGGCTCAGGGCTTAGGGTGTGGAATTTCTTTTGGGGAACCACCATTCAACCTGCTGCAATACTCAAACTGTCAAACCCAAAGAGCATTGGTTTTGAGATATCAACAAATGCTATTAAAATATTAGTAACGATTTAGACAAAAATATAACACATGCTTATTAAATTTGTGGTTAATCTGAAGCTGGGTTGGATAGTTATTCATGTGAAGACAACAGCAAAATATTTTTTATAGATTATAAGAATGAGCCAAAAGTAGCAAAATGGACTTTTACTTTGTACTCATTTCTATCACATTATTTCTCATATGGTTTTGACGCTGATTCAGTGAGTCTCATTCAGTCCCTTGAAAGATCATAAAGGCAGGCGTGAGGCTTCCCCAAGAGAAGACGTTTTGCCTGGGGACAGCACTTTGAGCTGGGCAGTCTGCCCTTCTTGATGGCCTGTCCCATGGGTTTAGGACTTGCCTCACCAGCCACACAATCTTATAAGCTCATTTCTTTCAATAAATCTCTTAATAATATCTTCTACTGGTTTTGTTTCTCTGGTTGAACTCTGACACAGTGATTTTCAGGATCCTTGGCAATGGGCTGAGTGGCTGGAGGGGACCTGGGAGGCTGTGGAGTATGTGTCAGCCTGTCTTAAAGTTTCATGAGCTATGAGTCACCCGAGGGTCTTCCAGGTCAATAGGTTTGCGTGGCCCCGGGTGATGTCAATGCTTTCCTGGACTGTACTTTCAGTAGCAGGAGTGTATGCAGTAGTGCTCAACTCAGGCTGCGCATTAGAACAGAATTCCTGCAGGGTCTTTCCGCTGCGCCTAGACACCCAGAGGTGCTGAGCCTCCCTTCTTGTGCAACACCAGTCTTAAAGCTCTCAGTTCAGTAACTCCCAAACCAAGTTGTTTTTAGACAAAGCCAATTTGGCTCAAGGAAATCACATTAACTCAAATGCAAAACCAATGCAATTGACTCTGCCAGCGTTATTATTTGCAGGTTGAAAGAGAAGGAAAATTTGTGAGGGGAAAAACAAATCCAAGGAGAATTTCAGCATAGATAAACTGGTATTATGTCCTGTTGTGGCCATCCTGTCTGGGCTGGGGACAAAGAGGGAGTTGTTATGAAGATTTGAGGCAGCCCTGGCTGGTGTGGCTCAGTGGATTGAGTGCTGGCCTGCGAACCGAAGGGTTACCAGTTCAGTTCCTGGTCAGTGCACATGCCTGGGTTGTGGGTCAGGTCCCCAGTTGGGGGAGTGTGAGAGGCAACCACACATTGATGTTTCTCTCCCTCTCATTCTTCCTCCCTTCCCCTCTCTCTAAAATAAATAAATACAATCTTAAAAAAAAGATTTGAGGCATTCTGTTTCTCTCTCTAGGGGGCTTTTCTTCAACCCTTCCATTGACACTGGGTTGTCCCCAGTGTGACTCATAGCATGCTCTGTAAACTTGTGGCCAGGAGGCATATGAACCAAAATGATACCCCATTTGACGGGTGTGTGGATAAAACCCCTCAGCCTTGCCACAAAATTATTCTCTCAGCACCATTTAGAAAGCCATTGCCATTCCTTCCATTCTCTCAACCTCTTCTTAAAATGACCAGTAGGGGGCACTGCAGGGTGAGACTCATCGCACTACTCCACCTCCATACCCACATAAATTCTGGGAACGTGAAGTACGGAACATAACACACCTATTTTAGTGACAATAGTACACTTTTAGCTACAATAACACATGCTGAGAGACTCATTATCTATACATTTGAGATCCCAGTTGCTCTTGGGATACGATTAGCTAAAGAAGGAAGGTTTAGCTTGAAGGATGTGGGATGCCTTCTGACCGGGTATTAGGACATGAAGCACTTGGCCCTAGGGAGTGTGCCTGCAAGAATGGTTCACAGATGGCCACTGTGGGACCACAGTGCATTTGGCTAGGGCACTGACAGGAGAATCTGGCAGCCTGAGGCTGGAGGATGCGAGGGAGCCAGAGACCTGAAAGCTGAGTGTTTTAAAACCTCAGGAAGCGGCTATCTTCTGCGCCTGGCTTTATTGGACGCTGTAAACTCGGGCGATTGAACTTAAAGCCAGCAGCACGTTTGTTATAAAATGAAATGAAGGGACATGAAGTTCTCTCTTGTCTAGAAAGGGAAATTGAGGTACCCATGGAGAGTAAAGAGAAAACAAATCATGGATTTTAAAAGAGTCACAGATCCTAAAACTAAAATCCAAGGCAGATTTTGAAAGGAGGACTTTTAAAATTTGAAACAAAGTTATTTATTTTTCAATTGGGAGTATGTTCGGGTTATTCCAATAAAAAGGTACAAGGAGGAGGAAGATAAGAAGTCTGCCACCCCTTTCTACCACGCACCAGTTTCCAGGCACAGCTTTCTGGAGATATTTTATGCATATATACAAATGAGGTATCATCCGGGGTTATGTTTTAATACGACTAAAACTGGGAGATGATTCTTTCTTAGTCCTAAAGTCTTTCCTCATTCTTTTTGTTGCTGTAAAATATCCCATTGTCCATGGGTAGACATCTGGGTCACTTTCAGTCATTCCCTTCTACAGAGGAGGGTGTTGGACATCCTGAGACAGGAAGCTGAGCTTGAAGGCCTCCCCCCGCAACCAATTCAGTATTGAGGGAGCTACCACAGAGAGGGTGCATTCACGGGGGGATACAAGGACCCCAAAAGATCTTATATATCCGCCAATCCAAGGTTGTAAAGGTCTATGAATCTATGACCTCAGCTCTAATCCAAGACCATTGATCATCTTTTAAGAGTTTTCATTATAGGATCTCGCTGTGCAGATACCAGTGAAATTTGTGACTTTCATCTTATTCCTTCTCTAGGCCTCAGTTTATTCATCTGTAAAATCAGAAAACTAGACTCTAAGATGTTTTCAAACTTTATCTTAAGCCCTAGTACTTAACCAGATGAAATTATTTTTTTTAACCAGATGAAATTTAGGAGGAACCCTAATAAATGCTCTAGATAAAAGCAAGAAATAATATTGTTTCATAGTTTCTTCATTATTTCTTGCCCAATAGTTTTCTGTGGGACTCCCAAGTAACTCTGAGGAGCTGGGGGAGGGGGTCTGTGGAGGATTAGATGAAAAGAAACAGACAACAGCTTGAAGGCTTTCTACTCATGTCCATGGCAACATTTTAACAATGGCTGGTTACTTTGATTCAACAGGGCCCAGTGTTTTGGTGCGATCCTACCCTCGACCAGCTTCTGCGTGAATTATGATCTTACATAGATTACCTAGAAGGGAAAGGCCAGAGACTTAGGACACAAAAAGTAGGTCTGGGGGTGCTTGGTGGTGGGTGGGAAGGAAAGAAAGAAAAGGTAGGAACTAGGAAAATGAAGAAGAGAGGACATTCACATGTCCTTTAGGTTCGTGCATAAAGCAGTAAATGTCTTTTGTGAGCTGATTCTTGAATGTGGGAGGCTCTGAGATAAAAAGGGACTGTACACAGGACACAGAGAGATTAAGGAATTCTTACAATTTGTTGAGATTTTAAAAATATGTTAATATTTAGATGTTGATACTTTTCAGCCACCTAACGATCTTTGGAATTTAGACAGGTTGAGAAGATTCCAAGCATGATGTGGTTAAATAGCCTGGCAGAAGCATGGTTCAACCTTATTTCATCTCTGGAAGAGAGATCCTGATGTGGGTGAGCCTTTGCCGGCGGCAGGCAGACTGAACCGCCGGTGCGGGCCTGGGGGCGGGCACTTGAGCCTCTGAGGAACGTCCCCTGTGGGTCCCCAGTGTTTGGGGCAAATTTAGCAGTGGCAGGCAGACTTGAGTGGAGATTGAGCCCTAAAAACACTCCAGAGTGAGTGCTTGTGGCCCCGGCCTATCAAACAATAACAGAGGAATCAAAAATGCGATTTGATTTGTGAGTCATTTCTAAAAGTCCCTGAGAAGCCTTGTTTTCCTTCCCAGTCACTGCAAATTGTCCCCCCACATCCGGGTTAAGAAAAGCACTCAACATTGATAAGCTAGTATTAGCCTTTTTAAAATACATATGAAATGTGAATAAATATCGTATATAATAATAAAATCAGGGTTGTATGTGCCTCTAGTTTTTAATGTTATTTTAGTACTATCCCCTCCTCCCCATTCCTATAAAGTTTATTATCTTTGTAACTGAATTTAATGTAAGTCACAAGAGAGAATGGAAAATGCAAAGTATGCGTGTGTGTGTGTGTGTGTGTGTGTGTGTGTGGTATGTAGTAGGCAAAACAGAGTTATGGGGTCAGCACTTTATTCAGGTTTTCTGAGTTTATAAAGATAGCTGTAACAAAGCTTGATGGTTCAGATATTCTGTATCTCTCGACCTTCAATAGCATATGAGATTATACAAGACATTGGGACTCTTATTTTTTCAAATATCTGGGCAATTTTTGTGGATCTTCAAAGTATGAGTCAGAATTTCTGTTTTCTGCACTGTCTGCCATCTGTAGTACAGGGAATTTATGGAGCCTTTTGACTGAAATGAGTT
This sequence comes from Macrotus californicus, assembly GCA_007922815.1. NCBI lineage: Eukaryota > Metazoa > Chordata > Mammalia > Chiroptera > Phyllostomidae > Macrotus > Macrotus californicus. The sequence goes on from VMDR010005573.1 coordinate 30,926, forward strand.
CACACAGACAAATGACAAACAGCAGGAGAAAGCAAGAGGTGAACCTGCCCTGAAAGGCCGTAAATTGGCCAATATGCCTCTGAGCTGGATAGCAGGGGACTGACAAGCAGAGGGTAAGGGGGTCATCATCTCAGAGGCCGGAAGTGGGTTGACCAATCAAGAAAGAACTTGCTGCTGATGATCACAGAGGGGCAGGTTAAGTGAGCATCTCATCTCTCAGAGTTTAAAACTGTCACTAATACTGGGCCAATGATATTGTCTCTGTATATATAACAAGAGAAAATTCTGTTATTGAAGAGACACAGCCAGTCAAAAGGCTTATCAAATTAACTGTGTCTGATCTGTGAAGTGTCATAGAGAGGTTACAATAATTTTAAACAAGTAAATCACGTTTTGTTTTTTTTTTCTGAGCTGATTCCTGTAGAGTTATGCATCCTGATCATTGGTAGTGCAGGATTGGTATCCAATTGTGGCTGACAAAGGATGTTAATTCACACGCCGTTAAATCCTTATGAACAGAGAGGAGAATAACTTCTTTCTTTCCTGATAGTGAAAAATCTTAATTCTAAAGGATTTCTTTTATGAGCAGATAATAAGCACCCAGGAGGGTAGGGATCACACACACACACATACATGTACTATACATGCAATTTTGAAAGTCTTGTCTCCCCGTCTTATTCTCTCAGCTGTGGCTCTTTGGGCAGAGTGAACACTGCTGTACGTGACTGGCAAAGTGGTGTTCCAGCTTTCAGTATTTGAAATGAACCTTTCTTAAAGACCTGAAAGGAGGCTGTGGTGGTGGAGAGAGTGTTGTAAAGGGGATATCAGTTCTAAAAGGACATGGAGAGTTTTTTTAAGGTGTTTGTAGGAGTGGCAGAAGCATCTTGGCAATGCTAGAAAAAGAGATCCTGGACTGATTCGACCTCACGGTGCTCCCTGTCCATCTCTGGGCTGTGTGATTGTGCGAAAGGTGCTTCGACTCTCAGTTACCTTAGTTTTCTCGTCCGTAAGACTGGAAAACAATATATCTTCACTATAGGGTATTTCAAGATTAAATGAGCTAACAAAGTTTAAATTGGAACTATGATAGATAATGGCAATTGCTCAACAAATGCTACTGTTATCTTATTACAGATCTTGGCAGAAAGGATTATCTTCACTCTTACCTCGGAATGTAAGGTATTTAAGTAACATACATTAAATACAACATTCTTTTAACTTTAGAGAGATTTTGGTAAACCTTCCAGCACAGTAATTCACAAATGTGGAGTCTCTTATACTTACCCTGCTTCTTCCACTTCTTTGGTCTGTCTCAGACTCCTTGGCACACAGGTCTCGGGTGCTCTGAAGAAAAGAAATGAGACCCAAGAGGCAGTGTGGCCCAGTGGGAGGAGCCCCAAACACGGGGTGGACACCTGTTTCCAAGTTCTGCCTCTGTTGTGTGCTGGCTCTGTAAGCCAAGGAAGTCACTTAGCTTCTTACATATCAAATGGTAGCCAGTGAAATTTTTTTTTTTACAAGGTTTGAAGAAAAAAATACATTTGAGATTATAATTAAACAAGACTGGTAATGTAACAGGTGTGACTTTTTATACATGCAAAAGAGTATTGTCTCATTAAAATGTATTGACCTTGAGAGGTAAATGACACCCAGGATGCTCAAAATAATTTGGTACTCCTTTCAGAGATGTTTTCAGATTCATGGATAAGAACCAGTTTCATAACTTTACATCACACTTTTTAAACTAAAAAGCTCTTTAGTTTAAAATAACTTCGACTCACACAAAAGTTGCAAAAATAGTTCAAAGAATTTCCACATATCTTTCAATCCAAATCCCCCAAATATGAAATTCTTATATAACCACAGATGCAGGAACTTAACATTAACATACTACTGAAATCTATACACCTCATTCAAATTTCACACACTATCTTACTGATGACCTTTTCTGATCCAGAATTCAATTAAGGACAAGACTCTGCTGTTAATTGTATCTCCTTAGTTGTCTTGAATTTGGAATATTTCCTTGGACTTTGTCCTCTATGATCTTGGTACTTTTGAAGGGGATCAGGCAGGTGCTTTGTGGACTCTCCCTCATTTTGGGTTTGGCTGAGGTTTCCTCATAATTAAATTAAAGTTGTAGATTTTTGGTAAGAATATCACAGACTTGAAGCTGTGGTCTTTTCAGTACTTCATAGCAGGAGACACAGGATCTCAGTTTGTCTCCTTAGTGATTACTGGCAATGTTAACTTTGCTTACTGGTTCAGGTGGTGTGTCTGCTAGGCTCCTGCACTGTGAAGTTACTGCTTTCTCTTTCATAAATAAGCCTCTTCTGTGAATATACTTCGAGACTACGTAAATATCTCTTTTCTCATTCATTCTCTAATTTTAGCATTGTATTAGAATTCTCCAGAGAAAGAAAAACAATAGGATGTTTGTGTTTTCATTTCGAGGTATTGACTCACGTGATTATGGAGGCTGAGAAGTGCCCTAATCTGCCATCTGCAAACTGGAGATCTGAACTGGTGGTATGACTCCAGCCCGAGTCCAAAGGCCCAGGAAGGAAGGGAGCTGTTGATGTAGACCCCAGCTGAAGAGCAGGAGAAGACTGATGTTCTAGTGCAGGCAGGTAGCCAGGCAGGAAGTAAAAAAGGTGAATTCCTCCTTCATCCACCTTTTTGTTCTACTCAGGCCCTCAATGGATTGGATGACACCCACCTGCATCGGGGGGGGGCGGGCAATCAGGTTTGCAGAGCCCACTGGTTCAATTGCTGGTCTCATATGGATGTAGCCTCACAGACACTTCCACACATAATGTTAAATCTGGGCACCTCATGGGACTGTCAAGTTGACACATGAAATTAACCTTTGTAAGCATCTATTTGTAATTCTTGCCTGAAACAGGCCAAATGGTCGCATTTTTTAAAACTCCAGGAAGTCCAGATGAATGGTTCACTATTTTTTTGATCTTCACTCAAGGATATGTTTCTTTTATTGATTTTTTTTAGAGAGAAAGGAAGGGGATGAGAAGAGAGAGAGAGAGAGAGAGAGAGAGAGAGAGAGAGAGAAACATGGATGTAAGAGAAAAACATTGATGGGTTGCCTCCTGTACCTGCCCCGACCAAGGATTCAACTCACAACCTAGGTACATGCTCTGACTGGGAATCGAACTGGCAACTTTTTTTTGGTGTACAGAATAGTGCTCCAACGAAGCCACCAGGTCAGGGTGGATGGTTCACTCTGACACATCCAAGTCGGGGTGTCTGGGGGCTGCTCCCACATTCAAATCCGAAGTCCATAAGTGCCAGTCTTCATTTCCTCCATCACTTCCTCCCTGTCCTGTCATACCTTGCACTGCCTGTGTGGAGGCTTCACAGGCAGGAAAAGCATGTATTCTTTGGAAACAGCTCTGAATTTGAATCCTACACCCACCACGAACTACTTGGGTGACCCATTCAAGTAATGTAATCTCTGAGTTCCAGGTGCCTCGTAGGTAAAAAGAGGACTCTACTTCATGGGTTGTTTCAAAGAGAATATAAGCTGACATGTATAACCCTTTCTGCATCAATTGTGAGGTAAAGCTCTTTAATGAATGTTGTGTTTTCCCCCAATGAAAACACTCATGTAATCACAATAAACACAAAGACTGAATCTTTCTGAATCCATAGCCAGAGAAACACACTTCACATATGTTTCGTGCAATGTCTGTGCCAGGAGAAGGGTGGCCCACTGGAAATTTGTGGTTGCCCAACAACCATTCTCCCAGCATCCGCTCTCCCTGTTCAGAAACATCCCGATATCCTTTTGAGTCAAGACCTTGCCCACTGTGATGTCTTGGGATAATCCACATGTGATAGGCTGTTATGGAAGTGGAAAGGACATGACTCTTTGCCTATCCTGCTATCTAACCAGGAGTGCTACATGGCCTAGGCTTAGATAATCAGACATATCATCCTGGGATTCTGAGTTCTGAATGAGTGATGGAAAAATGAGAAGAAACAGTTGGAATTTCCTTAACCCAGCAGTGGTATCCTACTCAGTGCTCAGTTCCTAATGCCCTATTCTCTGGAACTGACTTGGATTCTGCCTGTTTCTAGGCTGGCTCTTAAGCTGTAGTCTAGTCAGTTCTGGGAGCCCTTCACTTCTTGTGGTTGGAGTTAGCTACTGTCTTAGTCTGCTCAGGCCATCATAACAAGATACCACAGACTGTGTGGCTTAACCGATAGACACTTATTTCCTCACAGTCTTGGAGGCTGATAATTTCCAAGATCAATATTCTGAAAGGGGAGGGGTTCTGGTGAGGACTTTCTTTCTGTCTTGAAGACAGTGGCTTTGGCCTCACATAGTCTTTTCTCTGTCCATGACTACAGAGAGAGAAAGTGGGCTTGCTCTCTCGTCTCTCTTATAAGGACACTAATCCTGTTGGATCAGGGCCCCACCACTATGACCTCACTTAAATTTAATTGCTTCCTTCAAATATAGCTACACTGGGGTTAGCAGTTCAACCTATAAATTTTAGAGGGGGAGCAAACCTTCAGTCCATAGCACCGGCCAAAGCCAGATATTTTTTTTGTAAGTTAGAAACTTTAGCTGATATATCTAAACCTACATTTGCTAGTCTTATTTTTCTCTTTTGAACTTCCCAATGAAAATGCTTTTAATGCCTTTTTTTGCATCTTGTTCTGTAAGACTGGCTTCATTTAGTTGGTTGAAATAGTCGTCTTATTTAACAAGATGAGAGAGGCTTTGGATAACGAGTTCTCTCTCCTGCTTCTTTTCCTGCCTCTCTGTCTTCTCTGGCATTTCTTGAGCAGACTGTCAGTTAAGCAGGTGACTGGGGACTGTCTGACGTCATTCTCCACACTGATGTCAGATGCCAGCCTCTGGGTTGGCTGGGTGGAAAAATGACCAGCTTGGCTCTCACAATTATGGCTCCATGTTGCAAGAAGTTGGCAATTCTCTTCCTGCTCTTTTCTTTTTATTGCTTGTTCCACAGTCTGGGCAGCACACACAGCTGCCTGGCAGTTCTGCTCTTACGCTGTGGCATTCACCATCAAAGGCTCTTACTCTGCCTGCTGCTACAGACAGAAGGACAATGACAAATAATATGAAGCCAGACCTTCCCCCAAGGATCTCTGAGCCAGAAGTCTGTGTGGAACTTGTCAGAGGGAAGTCTGCCTAAAACAGTCCCCGGGATGTGTTCTCAAACAAGTAGCACATAGTGCCATCTGCTACATTTCTATGCAAAGAGTTACCAACCAGAAAGTTGTATATAAATATGACCCTAAGAAACTCTGGGTTCATGTTCCTTTCATTTTTTATTCTACTCCAGTATTCCACTTCACACCTGGAAATTGCTCGGTATTTAGGAAACTACAGCACTTTCCAGAACTGTTTCTGTGTTTCTTATTTCAACTGCAGGTGTCCGGGAAACAGTAAACTCTTGTTTTGAAGTTTTTTAAAACTTAGCTTGTGATTCCAAGCAAATGAAAATCGTTCCTGTTTAAACTTCGTATTGGTGATAGTGTAACTAGCTGGATGATGTTTTCTCTGGATTGTGGATTTTTTTTTTTATGGTTTTCCTTTAGGAGTTCAACGTTCGCTGAAACTCACTGGTAGCCGAGGAAAAAAGGATCCAGAGAAATTGAAATTCTTTTATGTCCCCCGGAAAAGTGTCCAGTTTCCATTATAGGATACACCTAGTGCTTTCTACCACGATGTTCATGAATTAGTAAGATTTGAGAAATATTAACACTTCTTTCTGTTTTGGGAGCCTAGAGTATATACTTTGGAAAGTGTCTACAAAATTAAGTCAAGATAGACACTTATTTCTGGCATTTGTTATGGGATAATTATCCTAATAATTCTCTAGTCTTATAATTTAGTAAAAGGGATATTTTATTTACTCTTGAGTTGTTTGGGCAGGCATGACTAAAGTATAGATTTATTATAATATCTAAATATTTTTTTAAAAATTAGTCTAACAGGTAGAGACTACCCTGCAGTATTTTCACCAGTTCTTCTGCTTTACCAACTAAAATCACCCAAGTAGTTGTTGGGGGTTCACTTTGTCCACATTCCTGGTTTCTGGGAGGGGGGCTGAAGGGGCGCGTGATGAAGAATGTGTTTAGCGGTGACAGACAAGTGTTTGTAGTTGGTCCAGACGGGATGGTTCAAGGTACGTGGAAACCAAAATGGGGCTGGAGCGGGCTTTGCTAGGGCGTGTTTCTAACAGGAGAGGCTAGGCATCCTCAAAGGAGCCAAGATGGTTGGGTTCCTAGAAGCCTTCGTTTGTTTTTGCACATGAAACAAAGGAACTGCCCTCTAGCAATTCTAACTATAACTAGCTTTCCTTTTTATAGTTTTTAATTTCTCAGTTACAATGGACATACAATGTTATGTTAGTTTCAGGAATACAGATGGTAAGATTTCATTCCTTTTTTAATGGCTGAGTCATATTCCTTTGTCTATTTGTACCACTTCTTTATCCACTCATCTGTTGATGGACACTTGGGTTGCTTCCATATCTTGGCGATTGTAAATAATGTTGCAATGCACATATGGATGTACATGTCTTTTCAAATTAGTGTTTTGGGTTTCTTCAGATAAATACTCAGAAGTGAGATTGCTGGGTTCTTCTTTGTCTCTTGTTATAAACTTTGTTTTAAAATTTATTTTTGTCTGATATAACTATAGCTACCCAGCTTTTTAAATTTCCCTTTTTTAAATGAAATGTCTTTTTTTGTTTCTTTACTTTTAGTCATCATGTATCTCTCAATCTGAAGTGAGTCTTTTGCAGGCACCATATGTAAGGGTCTTATCCGCTCGTCCACCCTATGTCTTTCAATGGGTGCATTTAATCCATTTACATTTAAAGTAATTGTTGATAGATATGTACTTATTGCCATTTTATTATTCATGTTTTGGATCTTTATTTCTTCTTCTTAAAAAAGTCCCTTTAACATTTCTTATAGTACTTGTTTGGTGTTGATTAACTCCTTTAGCTTTTTCTGATCTGTGAAGCTCTTTATCTGTCCTTTGACAGATAAATTTGATTCTAGATGATAGTCTTGGTTGTAGGCCCTTACTTTTCATCACTTTGAATATTTCTTGCCAATCCCTCTGGCCTACAAAGTTTCTGTTGAGAAATCAGCTGACAGTCTTATAGGAGCTCCCCTGTAGGTAATGAATTGCTTTCATTTTGCTGCTTTTAAGATTCTCTCTTTGTCTTTAACTTTTGTCATTTTAATTCTGAGGTGTATTGGTGTGGATCTCTTTGAGCTCATCTTGATTGGAACTCTGCACATTTCCTGGACACGTGTGTCGATTTCCTTTACCAGGTTAGGGATCTTCTCTGTCATTACTCTTTCAAACAGGTTTTCAGTTCCCTGCTCTCTCCCTTCTCCTTCTGGTACCTCTATAATGTGGATATTGGTGTGCTTGATGTTGTCCCAAAGGCTGCTTAAACTATCCTTTTTTTTTTGGATTTTTTTTCCTTTCTTGTTCTGATTGTTTTTTTTCTGCTTCCTTATCTTCCAAATTTCTGCTTTGATTCTCTGCTTCATTTAATCTATAGTTGCTTTCCTCTAATGTATTCTTTATTTCAGTCATGTATTCATTTTGACTGTTTCTTTTTTTATGTTTTCTATCTTCATTTTAATGTTTCTCATCTCTTTGTTGAAGTTCTCACTTAGTTTATTAAGCATCTTTGTAACCAGTGTTTTGAACTCTGCATCTGGTAGACTTCTAGTCTCTATTTTATTTAGTTCTTTTTTTGGAGTTTTGTCTCTTCCCTCACTTGGAACATTGTTTCTTTGTCTCCTCGTTTTTTGCTGCCTTCCTGTGTTTGTTTCTACATATTAGCTAGAGCTACCATGTCTTTCAGTCTTTGTAGAGTGGCCTTATGTAGTATGTGTCCTGCTGAGCTCAATGGCGCAGTCTCCCTGGTCACCGGAGCTGAGTGCCCCAGTTGTTTCCCTTGTGTGGATGCTGTGCCTCCTATTGTGGTCGAGCCTTGACTACTGGTTCCTGCCACTGAAACCCTGGGCTGGGGAGCCTTGTGTGCTTCCGGGAGCCCTCACTCCTCAGCCAGTATATCCCTCCTGATTTTACCACTACGCATGGGTGTGGGACCACCCCAATCCACATCTCCACCCCTTCTACAAGTCTCAGTGTAGCTTCTTCTGTACATCCTCAGTTATAGGACTTCTGTTCAGCTAGACCTCAGGGGGATCTCAGTGCTTTTTGTTCTGTAGTTTAGTTATAATTTTGATGTGGTCACAGGAGGAGGCAAATGCAGTGTTCACCTACTTCACCATCTTGACTGGAAGCCTGTAACTATAACTTTCAGTCAGGAGCACCAGTCTCATTTTCCCTCATGGCAGCACTGTCCTCTGAAAGAGTTGTTTCTCCTTTTTTCTTTTTTTAAAATAAAGATTTTATTTATTCATTTCCAGAGAGAGGGGAAGGGAGTGGGTAAGAGAAACATCAGTTGGCTGCCTCTCACATGCTCCCCAGCTGGGGACCTGGCCCGCAACCCAGGCGTGTGCCCTGACTGGGAATTGAACCCATCCATGACCTTTCGGTTCACAGGCCAGCGCTCAATCCACTGAGCCACACCAGCCAAGGCTGTTTCTTCCGATTAGACAATCCTATCATATAGATAAGTCATAGTTCATTGGTTTCACTAAAGTTCAGAACTGATTAGGAGTTTACAGAATTAGGTCAGAATAACTTGGGGCCAGTTTGCAAAAGTTATAGAGTGTTTCTCAAAGTGTGGCCTCTTCCTCCTCCCTCTTTTTTTTTTTTTTAAAGGAGATATGTATGCTAAAAATGCCAAGTTTCAGACAGCTAGACTCATGAAATCAGAAAACTGGGAGCCAGGAAGTCCTCATTTTCTGCCTCCACCCCCATGACTGAGTTGCACACAAAAGTTTGAGAAACAGTAGGCAGGTGGTTCAGGACTTGTAGATTTTCAAGACTTCCACATTTACCGAATCCCCATTTCCAAGGAGGAAACCTAGACTGAGGCCAATGAATCTTCAGTGGTTTGTGAAAGTTAAACCACAGGGAATGTTACTGCCAGTCCAAATAGTACCTATCCTTGTCGACATAACTCACGTTTACCTTCCAGGTGGAGGCCTCCAAGTCCCTCCCAGGCCATGGAGTGCCCTTGCCATCATTTGTATTCTCAGAGTTTATTTGTACGATATTCTTGGCAATTTATCTTACTCTGCCTTCTGTTATATCTTAACTAAATCTTACAGTTATGGAACTTCATTTTTTTAAACTGCAGTATGGCTTACATGTAATAATACGTATGCATATATCACTTAAATTTCACATCAATTAAATCATTTAATTTTCACGTGTGTATATAAAACTATGTAATGACCACCTGGATCATTTCCAAAACTCCAGAAAATTCCCTCGTACTCACTGGTAATATTTCTCTGAATATTATCACTGCTTGGACTTTTATTATGACAGATTCTTTTAACCTATTTTAAACTTCATATATGTGAAATAATACAGTATGTAGTATTTTGTGTCTGGCTTCTTCCACTCAGCATTATACCTGTGACATCCTTCCATGTCACTGAGAGTTTAGTGGTTTTTTCTTTTTCATTTCTGTGTCATACCCTATTGTACACAATAGCATAATTTATTTACTCATTCTAGTGTTGATGAATATTTTGGTTGTTTCCCGTTATTAGGCTACTATGATAAATTGCTAACAACATTCTTATATGTCATTTAATGTTCAGAATGACCCATTTTTGTTGGAGATACCCAGGAGTGGAGCTGCTGGGTCAGAAGCACACATGTGTCTGGCTTTAGCAGGTGCTGCTAAAGCACATTTCCAATGGGGGCGGGAGGGTTGTACCCACTTACATTCTCACCAGCTGTGTAGGAGAGTTCTAGTCTGTTTAACTTTCATATCTTGTCTCCCTGACATGCGTTTGGAAAGAAATTCATGCAAGCAGGCACATAGATTTTGGATTAGCCATGAGGCCTGCACAGAGACAGCGGGGTGGTAGGAGTGTGGTAAACACCAAAGGACTTCATCAGAAGCCCAAAAAGAATCAGATTCTCCACACTGCAGAAAAGACTATGAGAAATCGCAGGAAAGTCAGGATGATCCAAATCCTGAGAAAGGGAACAACATGACTCAGACTTTCCATGCACTGTTTGAGAAATCTTGCCCCATTCCTTACCATTTAACATCAGGATATTACTCAAAGGTGAACCAAATGGCTATGGACCGCTGAGCCAAAAAGCCTGTTTAAATAATAGAGTCTTGTGCAAACAGTGATCTTTTTATTTGAGAATAATAAAATGATTTTGTCATTTTAGATGATCTAACAAATTTTTAAAGAAAGAACTGTAGCTCTTTGTTCTAAACTCTCTCATGGGTTCTGGCGAGGGCCTGGAAACAGTGTCTAGCTGGTTGTTGACCACAGATGTGACACTCCTCCTTTCTTGAAAACCAGCAGCACGATATGGTAAAAAGCACATGATTAGGGTTTAAATCTAACTTTTGATAGGCTCTTGCGATGTGACCCTGACCAAGGGTTTGTCTCCCTGGACTTGTTGACTCTTCTTGGTGATGACAATACCTGCCTGTCTCTGAGATGGGAGGATGATTTTGGAAAAACAAGTCCAGAGGTGGCATACTGGCAACCTTTCTTTCTTTTGAATCTTTTAAAATCATTTTTCCCTAGCTTTGAGATATAATTGACATGCAGCATTATTATAAATTTACGGTGTACAATATGTTGATTAGATACATATATTGCAAATGATTACTGAGAGTAGCCTTAAATAATGAGAGTAGCATTAAATAACACCTGTATCATGTCACATAATCACTATTTATTTTTTTGTGGTGAGAACATTTCAGACCTACTTTTTTTAGCAACTTTCAAGTACATAATAGAGTATCATTAACTATAATCACTGTGCTGTACGTTAGATGCCCAGAACTCATTCATTTTTATAGCTGGAAGTCTGTCCCCTTTGGCCAACATCTCCTGTTCCCCCCACCTCCTGTTTCCCCAGCCCCCCATAACCACCACTCTAGTCTGTTTCTATGAGTTCAGCTTTTTTTAGATTTCACACATTAGTGAGGTAACATAGTATTCATCTTTCTGTGTCTGGCTTATATCACTTAGCATAATCCCCTCAAGATCCATCCGTGTTGTTGAAAATGTTAGGGTTTCCTTCTTGCTCATGGCTGAATAGAATACCATTGTATATATACCATGTTTTCTTCACCATCCATTCATTGATGGCCACACTTAAGTTGTTTCCCTGCCTTGGCTATTATGAAAAATGCTGTAATGAACTAGGAGGTGCAGGTATCTCTTTGAGATCCTGCTTTCATTTTCCAGAAGTGGGATAGTAGTCCTATTTCTAATTTTTTGAAGAACCTCCATACTGTTTTCTATAGTGGCTTCCCTTCGATTTCTTTGTGGCCTTGTGATGGTTGGTGTTAGCGTCAGCTTTGGAGTCTCACCTGGATGGGAACCTGACACCTGGCTCTGTCATGAACTAGCTGTTTGACTTAGACAAATAACCTAACCTTATTAAGCCTCAGGTGATTCATTTGTAAATGACAATGATTATATTAGTCCTACTACAATCCTGTGGTAGGATTAATCTATTTCATGATATGTAAAACAACCTACTTATAGGCTGGTGCATAATAGTAGCTCAGTATCTTTATTTCTTTCCCCATCGTAAGATTTTTCCCACATGAGAATTCTGACTCTTCAGATTCTGAAATTCCCAGAATGTAAGAATAAATGTAGAAGTTTCAAGGTGTCTAATGATGTGAAAGATTTGCAGTTACCCACTTATTTGAAGCAGAACATGCAAATCTTGCATTTTGGGGAAACTACCTTTTACGACTTAGTAAAAAAATGGTACTATTTACCTAAGTGTTTTAGTTTTATGAATGATCACATAGTATCTAGTGTATAATCACCAGTTTTTCAGTTTTTATTTGTTGTATAGACTTAGTTATACCCTTCCCCCCAAAAAGAGAATTCACAAATCTTGCCAGTGAACTGAGCTTCCACAATAGTCAAAGTAGATGTACATTGAAGTTCAAGAGGATTGTCTGTTCCTGGGTGAAGAGTTTTACATCAGTGGTTCTCATTCTGGGCATTTTTGAAATCTGTGGGTGACATTAATGTGAGGTACCACTAGTGTGTGGTGGGCAGAGCTCAAGGACGCAGTATGTCCCTGTCAAACAGCGGTCCCCAACATTTTTGGCACCAGGGACAGTTCATGGAAGACAATTTTTCCATGGACTGGTGGGGGTGGGGAGGATGGTTTTGGGATGATTCAAGTGCATTACATTTATTGTGCACTTTATTTCTATTATTATTACATTTAATATATAATAAAATAATTATACAACTCACCATAATGCAGAATCAGTGGGAGTCCTGGGCTTATTTTCCTGCAACTAGACAGTCCCATGTAGGGGTAATGGGACAGAGTGACACCCGAAGTGTGTTGCTTATGTCCAGTCTAGTCCATAATCTTGTTTTGATGGCTGTCATTGCAGAAAACCTTACTTTCCAAAGATAGGATGTTGGAAATGGAAGCAGGCTTTTCGGTGCTTTTGTGACAATCTCAGGATATTCTGCCTTGATTTTAATCCAGAACGTATGGAGATTTGAAGCTGTTCCAAACATACTGTTAAGGCCACCATCATTTGCAATCTCACGAAGTTGATCCTGTTCTAGCATGGACAGAGACAGTTCACTGGGCTTATTCACAAATGGGTTGTGGATCCATTCCTTCCCAGTTTGGGAGTCATTGGTGGTTGAGAAGTAATGCTCAAACTCTTGAAAGCACAGGTTTGCACTCCTGTGAGAATCTAATGCTGCCGGTGATGTGAAGGAGACGGAGCTCAGACAGTAATGGCAGCGATGGGGAGTGACTGTAAATACAGAGGAAGCTTTGCCTACTCACCCGCTGTTCACCTCCTGCTGCTGTCCAGGTTCCTAACCCAGGTGTTGGGGACCCCCGCTGTAAAGCATAGAGTTACCCTACTTATAAAAAAATCACCTTATTTCCCGCTCATCTTTTGAATATCTTGATCTTCAGGGTAAGGTCTCCATTTTCCTTGTTATTGCCTTTAGATAGGAAGTTCCTAGAGGTGTGCATTATAATAAACTTTAGTTTGCAGTGGTGCTTTTTCCTGTGCTTCTCATACAGAATGGCTTCTGTTCTTTTCTTAAATGCAAACGTTCATTGTGAATGCATGCATCACTCCTTTATTGTTTTCTACTGCTATAGTCTTGCACAAGCTTTTACAGATTTAAACAAATTGTTTTATTATTAATTACTTTTTATTGTGATAAAGTTGGTATACAATATACATATTTCAGGTGTACAACATGGCAATTTCATATTTGTATATACTACACAGATCACCACTGCAAGTCTAGTCACCATCCATCACCATACAATTGACCCCCTTTCACCCACCTTGCTTTTCCCCAACACCCTTTCCTTCTGGTAACTGCTAATTTGTTCTCTTTATCTATGAGTTTGCTTTTGTTTTGTTTGTTTGTTTGTTTTTTTAGATTCCACATATAAGTGACATCATGTTATTTGTCTTTCTTTATCTGACTTATTTCCCTTGGCATAACATTGTCAAGGTCCATCATGTTATCGCAAATAATGAATAGGGGTACATATATCCTTGTGAATTAGCGTTTTGAATTTCTTTGGATAAATATCCAGAAGTGGGATAGCAGGATCATAGGTAGTCCTATTCTTAATTTTTTGAGGACTTTCCATACTGTTTTCCATAGTGGCTGTACCAGTTTATTTTCCCACCAACAGTGTTCGAGGATTCCCTTTTCTCCACATCCTCTCGAACTTTAGTTATTTATCTTGTTGATAATAGTCATTCTCACAGGTGTAAGGTGATGTCTCATGTGGTTTTGATTTGCATTTCTCTCATAATTAGTGAGGACAGAGCACAGTAGAGTCACATGAGGAGAGACTGGGGTTTTATGGCTCTGGGGAAAGAGCTGAGGGGACAGCTGCCAGGACCCCTGTGCTCACTCTCCCACACCACAGAAGCCATCTTTCTTGGGTGCAGAACTCTCTTCCATACAGCATGAGCCTGGGCCATGCAATAACCCCGCCCTTTGGACTCCCACAATGTGGAGCTTCCACCCTGCTGAGGACTCAGCTGTGTAGGCCAGGGTGTAGAGGTCTGGCCAGACTTCCATGGTCTCGATGACTGAGTTGTTTGGTTTGGGAGCAGTGGCCATTCCTTCCACTTTCCACGATCCTGACTGGTGCCCTCCCTTCATGGGAGATCCACTAGCCCCACATCTGGGCTCCCAGTGGCCCCATCCTCCTGACTCCTGGTGGCTCTGCCCTGCTGAGGACTGGGCAGAGTCTGGGACAGACTGAGTTGTATAGCTCTAGGATTGGTGCCACTTTCTCCTCCTTCCCCAGAGCCTGCCTGGCACCTCTTCCTCATGGGAGATCCACTAGCCCCATCCTCCCAACTTCTGCCAGCTCTGCCTTGCTGAGATTGGGTTCCTGGAGAAGTTTGGCACAGACTGAGTTCTATGGCTCTAGGATGGGAGCCATTTTTCCTTCACATGCCCAACTGCTGTAGACCCCCCCTTTGCATGGCCAAATCATTGCGTGTTTGGGCTTGAAAAACCCTGCTGGCTTCACCCTGCTGACTCCCTGAGACCCTGCCCCACCACACAGGTCTGCAGGCAACCAGCAGGTGGCAGCTATATTTGATATACCCTGTGACTTTTGCTGAGTGGCCTCATACCCAGCCCTGGCATTGTGTTTGAACCTGTGTCAATCTAGTGAACACCACTCGCCTCTACCTGGTGACTCACTGAGAACCTATCTCACTCAACCAGAGTACGTCAGAGGCTCTTACAGTGACAGACTAACAGGAGGCTGGAAGATGAAGGCAGGTAGAGGCAGATCTTAGGGTGTCTTGGGCCTGTTGCTAACCTGCACCTGGCCCTGGTGCTGGTAAAAGCCAGCTTTGATGCACAGCTTGGTCCTTCCCATGCACACCCAGGCCCATCAGAGGCAGCCACAAACTGTGTATTGATTTGTGGCTCCAAACAGATTGCCCAGGGCCCCTCACAATCAGTGTTGACATTGGCCTATACCAGAGTCCCTCCAAAAGGCCCCAGAACCCACACACCCAATGGCTGTCTTCAGACATAAGAGCAGGATATAATTAGCTTTACAAGTGACAAATCCAAAGGGAGATCTCAGCAGACACCAGACCCTGCTGAGGTGAATTCTGCTTTGTGTGCTCAGCACCTGCACAGCACCTCGTACACTGTGGTCAGAGTTGTTTGTTGATTTATTAATGATGGCCATTCTGGCAGGTGTGAGGTGATGTCTCATTGTGGTTTTAATTTGTGTCTCTCTAATGATTAGTGATATTGAGCCCAGAAATAAACCTATGCTGTTATGGTCAATTCATATTTGACAAAGAAGGCAAGAACGTACAATGAGGTAAAGACAGTCTATTTAATAAATGGTGTTGGGAAAATCGGACAGAGGCATGCCAAAAAAAAAGGAACTAGAACACCTTTTTACACTGTACACAAAAAAATCTCAAAATGGATTAAAAACTTAAAAGTATGACTTGAAACCATAAAATCCTAGAAGAAAACATAGGGAGTAAAACCTCAGACGTTTCTTATAACAATATTTTTTCTAATATATCTCCCCAGTCAAGAGAAACAAAGGAAAAACATAAACAAACGGGGCTACATCCAATTGAAAAGTTTTTGCACAGCAAAGCAAACCATCAACAAAACAAAAAGACAGCCCACAGAATGGGAGAACATATCTGCCAATGATACAATTGATAAGCAGTTAATATGCAAAATTTATAAAGAACTCATAAAACTCAATACCAAAACACCAAACAATCCAATTAAAAAATGGGCAAGGGACCTGAACAGACAGACACCTTGCCAAAGAGGACGTGCAGATGGCCACAGACATATGAAAAAAAAGCTTGGGTAGTAATACTTACACCAGTCAAAATAGACTTTAAAACAAAAGATATAACATAGACAAAGAAGGACTAAGCAATTCCACTTCTTGGGATTTACCCAAAGAAACCCCAAATCCTAAATCTAAAAGACATTACATCCATATGTTTGGTGCAGCCTTCTATACAACAGCCAAGATATGGAAGCAACTCAAGTGTCCATCAATAGACGAGTGGATAAAGAAGGAGTGGTACCTACATACAACGGAACATGATTTAGCCGTAATAAAGAATGAAATCTTGCCATCTGCAACGACATGGATGGACCTAGAGGATATTGTGCTGAGTGAAATGTCAGACAGAAAAAGACAAATGCCAGATGATTTCACTTACATGTGGTATCTAAAAAACAAAATAATGAACAGGCAGAATAGAAACAGGCTCATAGATACAGGGAACATTTTGATGGTTGCCAAATGAGGGGCAGGTTGTAGGGGTGGGTGAAAAGGTGAGGGGATTAAGCAGAACAAATGGAAAGTTACAGAATAGTCACGGGGATGTAAAGTACAGCTTAGGGAATACAGTCAACATACTATAATAACTATGTGTGGTGTCAGATGGTACAAGATTATTAGGGTCATTGCTTCATAAGTTATATAAATGTCTAATCACAAAGTTGTACACCTGAAATGAATATAATATTGTGTATCGATTCTAATTTAAAAATTAAAAAAATGAAAAAAGGAGAAAAAAATTAATTCACACTGCTGCCTTTAATTTCAATCAAACACTGCAAGGTTTATTCTAGCTTTCCACCTTTCCAAATTTGTACCTCCCTTCTCCAATAGTAAGAAATCTGATTCCCATTATCTTTAATACATTTACTTACTTAATCTCCTTGAATGTAGTTAATCGTCTGACCTCTGTCAAGCCACCAGCCTGCTGGGATACTCCTCCTGTAGGCCTCAGTCTCCACCCTGCTCAGAATCCTCCCCGAAAAAGGAAGGCTTGAGGGCAATCTTAAAACTTAATTATAACCTAGTCTTTCTTAGTATCTATTTCTGGTTTGGTCATTCATAAATTTTTCCAAATCTGTTGCAGCTTAATGTATATTTTCCATTTCTACCACTTTCTTGATGTAATGAGCTCCACAAGTTCAATCTCTACTTTGTGAAATGGTGCTTCCTCCTATTTCCTATATTTAAGTTTCTCAAATTTTAAAAAGTGGTCTTGAATCCTTACATTTCTGTGTTTAGTGCACACATTTCCAGTAGTTCAAGGTCATCCCTAAATTCAACAGCCACAGGACTCAGCAGGATTTATTCACCTCTTATCCATATGGTTCATGGTTTTTTAAAAACTTTATTTTGGTTATGGCCTCTTTGAGTTTGTGAGCAGAGAAATCTTTAGGGATTGTATGTTTCTTTTACCACTTTCTTTACTGCTTTTCAAAAAAATGTCCTCATTCCATTACATGATCTCCTGTATCTGGTTATTTGAATTTTATTTATTGTTCCAGCTGTTTTACATAGTTTTCATTAGGGCAGAGCCAATTTTTCCATTTTGATTATTCTTGTTTCTCCTCGGGTCACTGTGGATTATTCCTTGTTGAGGGGAGCCTAGAGTTCAGGGGGCTAGAACTCCATCAGGAGAGATATTTGTCCCACGTGACGGGTGAGAGGTACACCAGAGGATGGCTATTGTCGTCTTAGGAACAAGGGAGGCCAAATAGGACTTACGGTGAGAAGGGGCTTGAAGCAACTGCCTTAAATGGGGCTATGGGATGTGACATAGTTTGGAAGGCCACTGGCCTCCGGTTTAAAAGCAAGGGTTAGTGGCAGATGGTAGCAGAATAGGGAGACCATATTCTGTGGGAACAAGCTGCAGCAAATGTCAGGTCCTGTTCCTGGATCAAAGCCTGTTCTCTGGAATGGTTTGATTCTATATTTTAAATAATTTCAAGCTGTTTAATGAAAAACCATTTACCATTCTTCTGGTCACTTACAGAGACTTTTAACTCCAATTCTTGACTTACATTTTCTGTCTCTTTGGGCTGCCTCTTTGCCTGAAGGCTGTGGCAACCCGTTTCAGACTCAGTCTGATCCAGAGCAGGATTTATCAAAAGGTGTGATGCCAACACTTGGCAGGACTCAGAATTGCGTTTTCCTCCATGACTCAGGAACTGGCAGCTCAGTTAACTCTGAGAGACAGTGTAGTACAGCAGGAGGAGCCTCAGCTTTGGGTTAAGAGTCCAGCCTCCAGTTCCTACTCTGTCACTTACTAGTTGTATGTCTGTAAAGGTTACTTAAATTAAAACTCAGTTTCCTTGCTTTACATGGAGATAATATCTACCTTACAGGATTAATTTGCAGAACCTGTATTGTAGCGTATACCTAAAGGGCTCATCTATAGATGCTCAGGAAATGGTAGCTCTCTTTCTTTTCGGATGACTCCATATTGCTTCTTGAGTTGCCCTATTAGGAAACATTTCTGAGATACTCTAGAAATGACTACCAGATGCTTGGTAACTCTGAGGAATAGCAATTTCTTTCTCCATTCCATGGGGCTGGGTCTTGGCCTCAGGGTTTTGCACTCAGCATTTACTGATTCCCTTATTCCAGGTGCCTTTCTGTACGGTGGAGGTGGGGAAGCCTGCTGGGATTCTGGATGAGGAATCATTTCTACCAGTTAGACACACTCGTGTGATATTTGGGACACTGGCTATTTTGTCTGGGAAAGCAAGGGAGAGGGGATGCTGGCTGTTTTGGTAGCAGTGATCCTGTCACTTGACCCCTGGGTGAGAGAACCACTTTTGTTCTGATTGCACCAACCGAGGCAGCATTTCGTGCTCACTCCCTAGAGCTGTGGGGTCAGGAGGCTGGAGCGGAGGTGGTAGAAGCCTCTTGATTCCCCGCCTTCTTCATCATGGTGGAGGAGGCTGTTCCCCTGGTAGACTGATTTGGCGATGTTTTTCCCACTCCCCTGGCTTTCTGAAGACATTCCAGGCAGCACTTGCTGGATCCCTTTTTCATACGAATAGCTATAATGGTTTGGTTTCCTTCAATTGAGCCCTGTCAGATACAATCACTAGTCTATGGATAATTTTGTCTGGTGTCTCTTGGTCGCATGCTCAGAGCCATGAATGCAACCCTGATACTTGGTCTTTCTCTTTTGAGACTGGCTCTCTGGGATTCGGGCCTCGACTCAAACCCGTGCTGCCGCTGTGAACTGATATTCTAGGGCACCTGCTGGCCTGACTGAGAGCCAGCTTTTACTGCTGCTTGAGCTCCACCTGCCCAGTGCAAACTGTTGCTCGAGGTATCCTGAACTTAGGATAGTCTTTGAACTCTATGTCTGGATCTCCTGAATGTCCTTTAGTAGCCACTCAGTGATCCCAGCCCCCGACTCAAGTCTGGAGCTGGACCGGCTCTGGTGGTCTGTTCTCTGTGGCCCCACCAACATGGGCTGGGTCACAGACCTTCCAGGGGGTCAGCTTCATGGCACTTGCTCTATCCAGAAGAGTCTGTAGTCAGCCACAGACTTGTGACATTACTAGGTACTCCTTTCTGTTCACATGCAAAAATAGTAAATCACACAGATCACTTGCAAGTATAGCAGGTAATCTGTGAGGAAGAAGTTGAAGAATGGTATTGCATTTTTAAAATGTTTCTGCTAAAGTCACTATATATTTTACCCATACCATGATTGATAGAAGAAAAGAGATGATTTTTTCCATCTTCAAGAAGATTGGAATAGCTTTCCTATTGTTTGAATTAATTGTAACAGTATCATTTAAGCTAGAGTAGTAAGTAGGTTAATTAGTGTTATGCTAATTTTCCTATAACCAATGAGTAAATATATATATATA
>VMDR010005574.1:0-50763 GCA_007922815.1 Macrotus californicus
TAACCTCCCCCTGTCTATCTTCTACCTACCATTTATGATTCTTATTCCCTGTACCTTTTCCCTCTCTCTCCCCACTCACCCCCCTGATGATAACCCTCCATGTGATCTCCATTTCTGTGATTCTGTTCCTGTTCTAGTTGTTTGCTTAGTTTGTTTTTGTTTTAGGTTCAGTTGTTAATAGCTGTGAGTTTGTTGTCATTTTACTGCTCATATTTTTTTTTCTTTTTCTTTAGAAGAACTTCTTTTTCTTAGATAAGTCCCTTTAACATTTCATATAATAAGGGCTTGGTGATGATGAACTCCTTGAACTTGACCTTATCTGGGAAGCACTTTATCTGCCCTTCCATTCTAAATGAAAGCTTTGCTGGATAGGGTAATCTTGGATATAGATCCTTGCCTTTCATGACTTTGAATACTTCTTGCCAGCCCCTTGCCTGTAAACTGTCTTTTGAGAAATCAGCTGACAGTCTGATGGGCACTCCTCTGTAGGTTACTGTCTCCTTTTCTCTTGCTGCTTTTAAGATTCTCTCCTTATCTTTCATCTTGGGTAATGTAATTATGATGTGTCTTGGTGTGTTCCTCCTTGGGTCCAACTTCTTTGGGACTCTGTGAGCTTCCTGGACTCCCTGGAAGTCTATTTCCTTTGCCAGATTGGGGAAGTTCTCCTTCATTATTTGTTCAAAAAAGTTTTCAATTTCTTTCTGTTCCTCTTCTCCTTCTGGCACCCCTATGATTCAGATGTTGGAACGTTTAAAGACATCCTGGAGGTTCCTAAGCCTCTTCTCATTTTTTTGAATTCTTGTTTCTTCATTGTGTTCTGGTTGAATGTTTCTTTCTTCTGGTCCACACCATTGATTTGAGCCCCGTTTTTCTTCCCATCCCTGTTGGTTCCCTGTACATTTTCCTTCATTTCCCTTATTGTATTCTTCATTTGTTCATCTAATTTGTGACCAAATTCAACCAAGTCTGTGAGCATCCTGATGACCAGTGTTTTGAACTGTGCATCTGATAGGTTGGCTATCTCTTCATTACTTAGTTGTATTTTTTTTTCTGGAGCTTTGATCTGTTCTTTCATTTGGGCCATTTTTGTTGCCCATTTGTGATCTTTCTTAAAGATCTTTATCGAACCTGATCAGCTTGCCTCTGCCTAAAATCTGTTGGGAATTCTCGGTTGCCTTGAAAGGGCAGGCTGCACGGGGTATGACCGATGCAGTTGCCCAGGGCCCCATGATTGGTTGAATGCTCTGCAGTCACCATCTTGAACTTCTTAATGTTTAAACTAGGGGCCCTAAAATTTTATTTTGCCCTGGGCCCTGTAAATTGTACAGCTGGTCCTGTCTTTTGTGTAGAATGTAAGTCCTGTAAAGAGCCTTCATGACCACCTGCCCTCCCAGAGAACATGCCGGTCATAGCTCATCACCCTTAACCCTTGCTTTTCCATCTCTTCCCTGTATCCTCCACCAACCATTTGGTCTAGTGGGTGTCATTCATGCAGCAGCAATGCATCCCGTGCCTAACACGTGCTAGGGCCTGCAGTTGGGTACTGGGAATACACAGGTGAGGGAATGACCTGGCCTCATGGAAAATGCCAACCACCATGTGGGAAGTGCAGTAAAAAAGAAATGAATATTGCATAAGCCAATTGCACACACATGCAGGACTTCCATTTGTTTGATTTTACCAAAAGAGAATTGCATTTTACTTATTATCCTGAAATGGTACCTCTCTTTTGTAATTTTTCTCTATTTACATAAGGGCTTTCTCATGGTTTGCTTTTCAGAAATGGCACATTGTATATTCTTCTTCTTACTTTTCTCTCTTAATAATTTCTTGTGTAGATTTCTCCTAAACCAATGATGAAAGCATAGCCTGTATTATTTTAAGAATCCTCCTTTAATCATTTCTTTGTTTCTGTCATTAGAATAGGTAGCTTAAAGTTCATTTTCATTCTAGTGCTTTGTAAAGGAATATTGAATAGTAGCTGTTTTCTACCTTGGGTTATTTGCTTATTAAACTTAGATATTCAGTTCCACCCTTGTATTTATTCTTTCAGTTAGGCAAACCAGCACATTTTTTGGAAATTTTGTTGTAAATGCTGGCCTTCCTTTACAATTTTGTTCTTAAAACATCTGTTTATGGAGGAAACGTGTAAGTCGTAAAATAATTCCATAAATAATATTCAGATGAAAACTCTGCCAAGGCAGCCTAATTTTACAGCCACATCGCACACATTCTGTTTAATTAATTTCACTTGCATGTGGTCTCCTTTCTCCGGTCACTTTCCACTTCCTAGAGAAAACTGGATTTTTCTCATGTCCCCTTCCCCCTCCAGGTGGCTGCAGGTCGGTGCTGACCCTCTGGTCCTCTGTGTGAGTTCGCGAGAGCCACCCGCACAAGTGTGACCTGCCTTTGCCTGGCCTCCTTGGCCAGGGGCTGTTAGCAAGCTGAGCCTGACTTTTTCCACCAAATGTGCAAAGGATGGCGGTTTTAATAGAATTTAAGTTTTAGACGTTAAAAGTTTTTATTTTTCCTGGTCTGAGTTGTCTGGGATAAAACCTAATGGTAATTGGGAGCTGGGGGACAGAGCAGCGAGAGGGAGAAGTCAGAGAGCAAGCAACCTGTCATTGGGCTTGGAAACAGAAGACAGACACAGGAAGGAGGCCCAGGGGCATTCTGGAATTTTCTCCCCCTGCTGCTCTCGCCCCTTATCTCCTTCTGCACGTCTGACACACATTTTGTGCAAAACCCTTCTTCCCGTCTGCTCCTTGAAGGCAGCACAAAACGCGGAAGGAGTCCCACAAAGACTCCCCGTGAGCCTCATAGGACGTTCTGCATTGAGGTTGATGCTCTGTCTGCCATCCTCTGTGGCTTAGCCACAGGCCACATGGGTCTGGTGAGTATGTGCAAGATGGCCAGTGTGACTGAGGAACAGAATTTGAAATTCTATGACATTTAAACTTAAGTTTGAAAAGCCCCACGTATATTTATGAGATGGCCTGAACAGTGAGCTAGGCTGTTGGGCATGTGGACAGAACACAACCAACACCAAGGGAGTGAGTGACTAGACACAGGAGTGAAGGAAAGTCAAGGTCATCACAGGTGAAGTTGCATTTTTCATACTCAGCATCCACCCTCCCCCGCCCTTCACACCGGGCTGGATTGGCGTCAGTGCAGGAGGACACTTGTAGTCTCCCAAACGGGCTGCGATGTCCTTGTTGCGATGTCAGTGAAGCCCTGTGGTACTTGAACAGGGTAGGCTCGTTCTGAGCCCCATTTCACCCTTGCACGGGGTCCTGCGCCTTCCTGTGGATGCAAGGAAGCCATCATCAGGCCAAGTGTGTTGGCGTGGTCCCCTGAGTCACCAGGAAGCAGCAAAGCCTCACTGGGCAAGTTCCCTGAACGGGGAGGGTATCCTGAACATGCTCTGACCTGAAAAAGCCCATGTTTACCTTGTAACATAAAAGCCCTCTGTTGGCCACACAGCCTGGTTAATCCCGGACTCTCTGTGAGCCTGACTCAGTAGGTGGTAAGTAAAGAAACACATTTACCTTCTCTGTTCCTGTAACCCACGCTGACTGACTGCACATGCCTGGACTGGAGGCTGGTTTTGCTTTACCAAGGGGTATGTTCCCAATGGTACATTGATTTGTGTCTGTCAAAGAATCCCTCACCTTGGATGACACAGGAGGTCACAACCCAGTTGGCTCAGTTCTTTATTTAGAAGAACCAAATCCGACAGGCCTGGCTTCGAAAGTGCCACATAACTTTCCAGTATTGTGTCAGCAGGACAGCCTCAGCTTGTCCTTCGAGCGCTAGCCCCAGCAAGTCCCTGCAGACCCAGAAGTGAAGGTCGGGCTCCCAACAGAGATGCCAGGCTCTGGGCCACCGAAGCAAGAAGAGGCCTTCTGACCTTGCTGAGTCCAACGCCAGTACTTCCACAGCCTTTTCAAACATCCGGTGCGTGTTCCTCTGCGGCCGGCTCAGTCTGTTGGGGCATCACGGCTCAGCTGTTGCTAGGAACGCTGCCTCATCTGTGGCTGGTCTGAGTTATCCAAAAGTCGTGCAAGGTATTTAGTCAGCAGAAACAGAGAACTCTAGGAGGTGAAGCATATGGTATTTTTGGTTTTAATAATGTTGTGGGATAAAGTAATTTCCCTGTGTAGTTTTATTCCCCTGGATTTCTGTGCCCTTCCAAATGTCCCCAGTTCCCTGCGTTGGGGCCCTGAAATAAAGCCCTGTGTCTGTGGGGATTTGGTGTGCTGGAAGGACAGCATCTTACCTTAGAAAAATAGTAGATTGATGTAGATATATTAGGGCCGATTGCTTATCTATTTGAAAAAATACCCCCTCTACACCACACACAAAAACAATCCAGATCTATTTCAATACAATCTTTAAAACATACACAAGCAAAAGAAAAATAGCAATTCTAGAAAAAAAAGAATTTTTCTTTAAATAATTTTGAGCAGGAAAGGCTTTCCTAAGAAATATATAAAAATCAAATTTCATCATGAAAAAAGATAAAAATCTTGTCCCCTACAAAAGTTTAAAACATTTAGAGGATAAAAAACACCATCAATTAGAGATAAGTGAATGGCTTCTATCTTTATCAGCAACCAAAAGCACAAAGATTAATACTCAGAATAAATAATTCCTATAGATTAGTGAGCAAAAGACAACTGAGGAGAGAAAAGTGAGTGAACACCACGAGTGGGCAATTCGGGGTTGACATAATATAAACAACTGATGAATAGCACATGGACTTTACATTCTGTGCCTGACAATCGTAATACCTTGAGTTGTTTCCGTTACTGCTGCTTCTGTTTTTATTGGTGCCAGGGCACTGTGCTTCTTTGCATGCTCTTCTTTATGCCAAATAATAGTGTGTGTTTATGCAAAATGATCGTGTTATTTTAACTCGATAAGCTGATTTGTGGTTACCTAAGCATTTCGAGGTAAACCCTTACTTTAGCATTCACGACCACTTTGTGCCGTCTGAATTATTATTCTGGTTTTGCAATTTAATTATTACAGGTTGACTGGCTTTCTCATGAACACAGAGCTGTTAACTTGAAAAGAAGGGCACACGTAGGAGTCCCATCACTCCCGTGGCAGCCCCAACCAGAGCCCAGTCTGTAAAGGCCCCTCTGATTCACGCCGAGCATGCACTACATCATGTTTCCAGAGCAGTGCAGGCCGTGGTCGCCGGCCCCCGTTACTGGTGTGATCTCAGTTGCTACGGGGACCAGGGAGGATCATGACACAGCACGTCTCCTTCAACAGTCAGAGCTGCACATGTTGACAATGACAATGGAAGCCAAGAATGAAGTCATACCGGATTAGTATATTTTTAAAAAAACAGGTCCCTATTTCTGGCATTTTTATTTACAGTAATTGAATTTGAATCAGCCACAATTCAGCCAAAATTAGAGAATTTGATTATGCATTTCAGAGGGAAAATATAAATAAAGCAGAAATTATTTTCTGTCTAATTATAAGTAATTGATAAGGCTTCAGGGAGCATATTGAAGGCTCGTTACTCAACATCCAGAAGCATCCAAGTTTCCCCGGGTTTTTTTCCCCCCTTTTGGGATATTCCTATAATCTGTTTTCCCATGCGAGAGTGATTCAATTTCACACATATTTTTGCCTGTGATGTTTCCGGGATAATGCCAACCAGTTGTGTCCGACAGAAAGAAACATGCTTCTTTTGCTGGAATGTTATAGGTTGTTCCTCGCACAAGTGAAATTCCTGCAAAATTGGAAACTTAAGGGTGATTTGTTGTGGTTTATAGTTTTATGGACGCAGAGCCAGAGAGAGCGTGGAGGCCCTCCCGTTGTACCATTTCACGTTGCGGTGTGTTGTGGTGGCGGACGGAACGAAGGCTCCAGGGGATTAACCAAGATAGCCTGGATTTTCCTGGCAATGTTCTTGGGAAACAGTCACACTTAGGGGCAGGACCGAGTCTGAAATACATTAGTGCAGGTCCCAGTCACGTGGTCTTCCCACGACACCTCACCGCCCCCAGGTCCAAGTTTTAGGTTGCTCCCCTGTTCTCATCCGCTGTAACATCCGGACAAGTTCCTCTTCCTCTTCCTCTCTCTCTTTCTCTGGGAATTCTGATATATGGCTGCTCTGTGTGAGAATGTCACAGAAGAAAAGTTTTCTCCCAAGATCATGCTTTTGTACAGTGACTTTTAAATGACACTTTTCTACTTTAGCTCCATTTGCAAATAGTTATCAGGGGGACAGACTGGCATTTGCTCCTGAAATTGATGGCTGGCTGATGCTTTTCCCCTCTCCCAGAGCACATGCTGCATGATATGGTAGTTTCCTATTTTCTGGTCTCTGTCCTTGACTTTGCTGTGTCCGCACACACGAGAACCTCATGAAATATCTGCTGACTCTTAACCACCACTGCCAGGATCTGCACGATGCAGATCGGCTAGATTGCTCCAGGCTCATCATTCATTTCTAAATGATAGCAGCAGCAAACATTATTCGGTGCTGATCGTACGTGACTCAAAGTAACCATGGGACATTGATCATCTCCTTTAAAGAAGCTCACAACCCTGTCAGACAGGTACTGTCATTAGTTTTATTAAAAGATGAAGACACTGCATCTGAAAGTAGTTAAGTGCATTTCCTAATGTCCTAGGCCGAGCGATGGAACCAGGGTCTGCACGTGCTGACGTTACTCTCTGTGAGTTTCTGCCTCTGACGGGAAACCATGGAATCGCAGTGAGGGTGAGAGGCGCTGCGGGATCTGAGCCTGGTTCTGTGCTTCGGTTCCTTCTGGCCGCGTGGTCATTTTATCTCTGAGCATCTTGGTCATCTTTACAGTCTCTTGTTTATTTTCACGATTTTAAACCATTTTTTGGTTCTTTTTATTTTTGAAAGGTACTAAGCACACACATTTTATATTCTGGGTCTGATGATAGTAATATCTTGAGTTGTTTCTTATACTGCTGCTTTTGTTTTTATATATTCTTACTTAACTTTTCTGCTGGCACTTTCTCCTCCAGAGAGGAGTTGTACTTTCTTTGTTGTGGAGACATGAAACAATAACAACCAGGACAGCTTTAATATAAATCCTTGGCTGGAGGTGTTCTGGACACGTATAGTGTGACTCTGCCCCCGAGTTCTCGTAAAGTCTGACTTAGGTTTACAAATCCCCAGGGAAATTCTTTTCTCCCTCTCTACCCAACACCAAGTTAGAGCTGGGCAAGTTTTTCGGTCTCTTTTTTGCTCTGTGACCTTTTTCACTTGTTAACAAGAGCACTAGGGGAATAGGCCTTGGGGGTCCCAGCCTTAGGCAGGCATTTTTTTTTTTTACTTTTATTTTTTTACTTTTTAAAACAATTGATGAGAGAGAGAGAGAGAGAGACAGAGAGATCACTTTGTTATTCCAGTTATTTATACATTCATTGGTTGTTTCTTGTATGTTCCCTGACCGGGAATTAAACCCACAACCTTGGTGTATCAGGATGACACTCTAACCAACTGGGTTACCCAACCAGGGGCTAGATAGGAATCTCTTGGTTGACTGTCAGCCTTCGGAAGAACGGGCTTATTCTCCTACTCTGCGTGCTGCACGAAAGTTTGAAGATAAAAACTGTGGTTCATCAACATTGATGAATCCAGGGTAAGAACTACAGTCAGAGATTGCTTCCCTTTTCAGTTTCAGGACTTCACTACATACTTGGTTTTGAAGGCTTTTTCTTACCTTCTCAAGAAAGGGATTTGTTTACAGTTTAAGTGCGTGTGTGCGTGTGTGTGTGTGTGAATACATACCTGTGGACATATTTATGTATGTATCTGCTCTTGGGGGTTGTTGTTCCACAGTAGGTTTTTAGAACTTTCTAGGCTATCCTGTCAGAGAAAGTGTGCCTTCTCACTGTGATTTCATTCCTATGTCAGATTTTAATATATAATGGATTTATTTAATATTATCTAATTTCTTCCATGTTCAGTTTCTTGAGATCACATATTTTAATCAACGTATTTTGTAGTGTGAATTAATATCCTATTATTAGGTCCCTGTACTTTGCATTCCTTCTATAAAATTGTCTTAGTTATATTTGACCTTTGCTGTTTTCTATCAGTTTTAGGATCAGTTTGTCAAGTTCTGCAAGAATTTTGTTGTTTTTTGATTAGTGATGTTTGGGAAGGCTGTCAAGTTTTATAAATTAATCTTATTCACTATAATCGGCTCTAATGTTTTACCAGTTAATTTATGTGTGTGTGTGTGTGTATCCCGTAACCTCTAAATAGGGAGAGTAAACCTCAGTCTTTCAAATTCTAATAATTCATGTCGTTGTCTTACTGTATTGGCTGGTAACAACATCTGGTTGTGTTTGTTCTCGTCATGGGTTCTGAGGCGAGACTCACAGATACTTGAACTTCTTCAGCCCCATCTCAAATGTGAGAAACACCCCAACGACACAAAAATATAAACTATAAGGCAGTACGAGGCCTAAAGAAATGATGTGGGACTACTGAGCACTTGAAAAAACTGGGTACGCTAATTTTGTTCCTCACTTTATTAAAGATAATTCTCAAGTTTAGTTCTTTAGCTTGATTGCTGTCTGAAGGTTTTTATAAAAATGCATAATCAGGCTGCTTTAGAGATTTTTTCTTTATCTCTGACTTGAAAAGTTTTACTACAAAGTTTCTAGGTTTTTCTTTTTTCTTTTGATTTTGTCTTGCTTTGCTTTACAGTGTTTCTTGAATCTATGGCTTGATGTCCGACGTCTGTTTTGGAAATTTCTTAGCTGTTGTCTGGTCAAATACCACTTCGCTATGCTTCATCTCTCTGGTTCTTTAATCACATACACGTTAGAACTTCACATTGTGTCCCATATATTTTTTAATAATCCTTCCTGGATATTCCCTCTTTACTCTCTCTATGCTTCAATCTAATTTAGGTACCGATTTCTCTTTACATTCACTCGGATTCCAAATATGAGCAAAAGCAAAGCTGGGAGCCCGTAATGACCGTGCAAAAGTAACTTTGAAACCTCGAGCCCTTGGAGTTCAGGGATTCACAATGGAGTCATTTTATTGGTGAGGAACCCAGCTGGCCACTACTTCTTATATCCAGATTTCCTGCATTTTCCTGTCTTTGGCTAGTGGGTCTATGGGAAATGTGAATTACAAATATATGTTAGCACGGCAGTACAGTAAAATCAGTGTGCTGGTTACATGATAAAGCTTTGGGACACCATACACGTCCCATTTAAGATCCTTTCTTTTGATGAGATTTCGCATGCTCTCATTTGATGCGCATTTGCACATTCCTGAGGTTACTGGTGCATCTTTGACTCTCAGAGTTTCTAGCGAAGTTCCGCTTGTGCGTTTCTCAGGGGCATGTAATCCGGATGTGACCCTCCACCAGCTAAACCCTAGGAGGAATTGAAAGTACATCTGTGCTTGCCTTTTTGTTTCTTCCTCATGTGTGTTAATGGTTTTGCCACA
This sequence comes from Macrotus californicus, assembly GCA_007922815.1. Classification (NCBI taxonomy): domain Eukaryota; kingdom Metazoa; phylum Chordata; class Mammalia; order Chiroptera; family Phyllostomidae; genus Macrotus; species Macrotus californicus. The sequence goes on from VMDR010005574.1 coordinate 9,479, forward strand.
GGCGTGATCTAGGCAATCTTTCCCAGCCACAAATTGGCTGTTGTGTGTCCCCTGTAATATGAATAGTCGGACTTTGGGCGTGCATGCCGTCTGGTTACGGCTAATTCGGTCTGACTGCTGATGAACCTCTGCCTTGGCGTGGCACTGAGTTTCCTCTCACAAATGCTCAGCCTTGTTCCACAGGAGGCAAAACCTCCAAGGGTGAGGGCAGACCCCCGGCCAGATGGCTGAAGAACAACAGGGAGAGAGCGAGCTTGTGGCTGGCCTGGTGTGTGAAGGTGGCGAGACACTTAGAAAATGAATTATGTCAAATCCCTGATTTCAACCAGCTGCTCCCCATCTCCACATGGACGGGGAGACTTCAATTCCCCCTTGTCTTCCGTGACAAACAGCACATTATTATAAATTAACATTTATTCAGAAATGTGCAGAACAGCTGCAGGTTGGGTGCAATAACGTGATAAGCGAATGAAAGAAAAAGCCCGATGTAAAGCTTCTAAAACAGAGGGAATTGTCTCCCAGAGTAGAGGCAGTTCACTTCGTCTGTGTCTTGTGAGCAGCTTGGTTGTTTTGTCTCCTGTTGCTTCCCAAAATATGATGCTAAATCCTTCTGTCTGTAGGGGGATTTTTGCTGTTCCCGTTAGCTTATAATCTTTCCCCTCACGCAATTTTATTCACAGTGTTTTAGAGAGCGTAGTTTGCCACAAGCCATAAGGGAGAAACTCACAGAGTTTTTCTTTTTTTATGAGCTATAATCTTTTCTTTTGTTAATTCCCATACTCCTTTGCTACTTCTACTTGAATAACTGATCACATGAGTGAATGAGTTAAAGCAAGTTTTCTGGCTCTTGGGAAAACAAACTCATCTATTATGCTATGAATTTAATTTCTTTTTCTTTTTTCTCCTCATTTCAAAAAGGTAAACTTCTGAAATGAGATCTGGTTGGGAAGAAACTGAAAGTCTACTTTTTTCTTTCAAATTAGCATGAACCACGTAGAGAGAACAGAGTTACCCTTTTGATATCACTTCCCTCTCGGATCTATCTAGGATAAATGGACTTGGTTTAGGGAGCCAGGGACACTTGGTGACTTTCAGGCGCACTGTGCGGCTCTCCCAAGGCAGTGGCACTGGCGAGATGGAACCCGTGCATCCTTTATTCCACGGGTTCTCAGTTCAGGGTCATTGTCTGCTCCTTTTACTTTCTGTTTTAATCCCAGAGAAGCTACAAATCAGAAACCCAAGTCATATAATGGTTCTGAAAGAGTTGCCTTGCCCATTTTGTTTTTAAAATCAATAGATATCCTCTCCTCACACTAATGGGGGACCGAGCTGTCCTAGGTCTAGGGAGACAGTTTCTTGAGGGCAAAGATTTTAACCCACCCATTGAGAGCCAGATGGGTTGATGTATGCTCTTCCCTCGCTCCCCAAATACACAGCCATCTGAAACGTAGCATGTAACATGCAGGAGTCCTGAGTCATCCTGGAGATACTTTACGTACACTAGGTACACAATTCCTGCCCTCAGGCTCGTGGAGCAGATGCTCAAAGCCCAGGCTTTGGAGCTAGAGAGACGTGCTTTTGAAACTCAGTTCTGCTACTTAATAACTGTGGGAATTTAGACAAAATACTGAAAGTCATAATGCATCAGTTTCCTCATCTATAAAATGAATACTATAGTACATATCTAATGAATTAGTTGCGGTGGATATTTAAGTGCTATATAAACCATGAGAAAGGAAAACAAAAAAAAAAAATCACAACTTGTTATCCTGTCCTATAACTTGCCAAACAGATAAAATGACTCAAACAAGGACATGTAGCAAACCTATCAAAACTCAAGTCGTTCAAATACCAGCTCCCTCAGACCTGTGTGTTCTGAGACTGGCCCCTAAGAACCAGCTTTCCCAGCAACTCTGCATGGGTCCGTGTGTTCCAGGGATACGATGCTGACTAGCCCAGCAGTTCACCTAGTGTATCAGTTCTGATCAGTCCCTGCCCAGGTCTTGATGAGAAAGTGTCCCCAAACCAGCCTGTAACTTCCCTTCCTGGATTCCCCATCCCGAGACACCACCGGAACTTCGTATGATCAGTGGGTCTCTCTAGTGCTCTTGGTCCGCAGGCTTTGATAACTGCTAAGAGCCCCTTGAGTGCAGAAATTGTTTTGTTTCTTTTTCTTTTCGTTTATGTAGTGTCTTTCCAAGCCCAGCTTTAATTGGGGGCAAAGAAGTGTTTTCCCAAAGTGTGTTGAGTCTGTTTACTAGTCTCACCGTTGTGTCTCTGGACAAGAAGAAAAACACAGAGCAAGGCTGAGCGTGAGGCTATTTAAAAGTGGGTAATCATAGCCCTTTTCTGTGCGTATTCATATCTTTTGCCAATTTTCTCTTGTGTTGTTGGTCTTTGTATTTCTAGGAACTCCTTATGTATTAGGGGGATTAACCCATTAGCAATAATGTGAGCTGCAAATACTGATTCCATTATTTGTCATTTCTGTTTGCGTATAGGTTTTTATTTCTCTTAATTTGTCTTACAGAAGAACTTAACTATGATGCAGACAGATGTATCAGTCTTCTAGTAGTTTCTGAATTTTGAGTTGGAGTTACAAAGGTCTTTGCCACCAAAGATAAAGTTCCGTGAGGAAAAAACAGGCAACAAAAGGCAAGGGAAGTTTTCAGAAAGAAGAGCAAACGGTGAAGAAATGAAAACAGTATTAAAAGCACAGTGATGGCTCATGAAGAGATAGATGGAACAGAAAAACAGGGAATTAATGGGAAACCAAAAGCAAAAAGTTACAGAAACTTACTACTCAGTGGAAGAAGTAGCATCTCCAACCAGCAGAGAAAATGTGGGCTATTTAACAAACAGGGAATTGAAACAACTGGGTCACCATCTGGAAAACCAGAAAACTTGGAACTTTTGCTCTGAATAAATTTTAAACGGATCAGAGATTTAACTGTGAAAAATATAATCTGTTGTAATTCTAGGAGGCAAACAATTTTTTTGTAGGTTTGATTTCTTTATCTGGCATACTGGAAGTTTGTTAGTTGCCTTCCCAGCGTGTTTCCATTGATGTGAAATGTCCAGATTTTCTAAAAATGCCTAATACAGAAAGCACCTTAGTGGTTGCCTGGCAGTGGGAGGAGGAACAGGAATGAAAACTACAGTGGGCGGGATCTTTGGGAAACATGGAAATGTGCTAAGAGTGGACTATAGTGATGTTACAACGATTGAATTATGCATTTAACATGAGCGAATTCTGTGATCTGCAAATTATACTTTAGTTAAGCTGTTCACATCAGGTACAGCCTAGTGGGATAGCTATCTCTGGGCAGAAGAGGCAGAGCTATCCTCACACCGAGCTGTGTCTACTGGTCAGATGGCTGGTTCTTCACCGAGAGTAGGATTTGGTAGGAACGGAGGTGTCTCTAATTTTCTGATGAATAAAGAGGTAGAACTAGAAGGCAGGGAAGATTTCCTTCTGAAGGTCTAATTCCCTTCCAGTAGTTATCTTGCTTCCAGCAGGTCCCAGCAACCTTTATTGAAAATGGCATCCTAACTCGCTTCCACAGATGGTGACCAGCCAGCCCGCCTCAAGGCTGCACAATAGCCAACAGCCTTTGTTGACCTCAGCCCAGTTGTTGCCTCTCCTGCCTAATTGGCTTTACATGGAAGTGCTTCAACTGAAAGCATGTCATTTTTTTACGGAATGGTGCCAGAAAACAATTAATTTCAAATACACAGCTTTCCTATTCAATACTGCGGTTCCTGTCTGAGGCAACATTTATTTATGTTCCTGTCGGAGGGAGATAACACACCAGCTGAGGGAACAAGCAAATGCAGACCCCTGGGAATGGCGTTGTTGTTGGTCTACTCTTCTCTTGGCTTTTGCCTCCTGCAGCTGTGGCTGCCTTTGCAAAATAGTAGCAATCATCTGTACCCAGGGACCTCGGATCTTCTTTCTTTCTTTAAAAAATTTAATTTATTAGACTAGTTTGTAATCTGGATCAGACCCTAACAACTGTGGGAATGTTCCCATGAAATCCTACATGCAAAGGGATATTAACTGAATTCCACGGGGATTTTCACGCCCATCTCAACTCGGACTCTGTAAGGAAAAAAAACCACGAAGGGAGAAAGAAACCGTACTTTTTATTCTGTTCGTGTCTCTCAGGAGCTTACTAATGTTTCATTTACCCAAATATGTTTCTAAATCTGTTGTATTGTACCTACCGGGGTTCTGTGATTGTCATTTAAACTTTAGAGGCCATCCCAGAGGACAGTCACACAGCAGGGAGGAGCCGAGGCACCTGGGGCATCCAGGTCCCATGCGAGTGGTGCAGATAGGCAGCTCAAAGGAGACATGCCCTCCACGCAGCGCTGTCTGCTGCTGTCTCACTCTCCTTCGTAAAACGGAGAGCTTCACGGTCCCTTCTGCTGAGACCTGAGCAGCCCTTCTGTTCCTTTGGCCAAGGTTCCCTCTCCCGATTAGCTGACTTTCAATTTCTCTTTTGTGTGCAGGAACCCTGCTGCCGCTATTTGGTTCAAATAAGCCCTGTACTTGTGTTAAAGAGTTGTTCCTATTTCTTTAAGGAGAAGTTGGTGCTGATGCAAAGTGGCAAATTTGTGTGCTTGCCAGTGACGTCAAGCAGGGAAAAGGATGCATTGATTGGTCATTCTTGATTCCTTGAGCATCTAATCCCACTTCAACGTTTCTTCCCTTCCTACCCCCTTCTTCTTCCCTCTCTTCCTGCTTTCTCTCACTTCAGCAATCATAGAGAATAAAAAAAAAAATCAAAACCAATATCAAAACCAATCAGAAGAGCAATGTGTAAGTGAGGTCACAATTCAGGCCGCCCCATAGACTCTTAACACTGTTATCAAAGTTGACCTGGAAATCTGACTAGTGGTCAAAGCAGGAGAGAAGCATCTTCAGTTGTGTGGGTCCTTTTGACCACGGAGAACGCATACCGGTTTCTCTGGAAAGTAAAACGTTCTTGGCATTTGTTTTGAAAGCTGCCATCTGTGATTCTGCATAGCTTAGGAGCCAGGTGTTGTGCAGTGTGCAAGGCCGTGGCTTTATCATAAAATTGGTACCGATTTTAATTATTGCAAATCTACAGCATTTCCAGGGGGCACTGAGGCATGATACATGTGTGCGACTTCGTAGCGTGGGAGTCTGGTGCAGACTGCTGGGGCTCTCTGGTTCTCTGGCTTAATCTATAGACGAAACGTGGGCTATATGGCAAAGTGGATTGTCTGGTTGGTTTTCAAACCATCCAGTATAAATATCAGTTATCTTGGCAGGGTTTTTGGGGATGCCAAGGTATCCTTGTCAAGGGAGCTGGGCAGCAGGTAGCCGAGAGATGCATCTTCTGTCAAATGCCATCACGGAGTAATCTCTCTCTTCTCTAACTTCCCACCAATGCCAATGAATCCAAGTAATAAGCCTGAAACCAGAGAATGTGCTAGAAAATTCTTGAATGCTAAGAACTGAAATGCCATCAAAGAATTGGCTTCACCTTAGAAACGATGCAGGGGGGTGGGAGCTGGGTACCATCAGTGAGTGCTGACTGCCTCTTTTTGACGAATGGTGTAGTCCAGTGCTGCAGGGCTGTCCATTCATCTTGTCGGAGGGCGATTGCTGTTTGCCGTTTCAGACTCCAGGTGAGCCATCTGTATTCATTATGCTTGCTCGGGTGTTGGAGGGGATGGATAAATAGTGCCTTCTCATTTAACAAAGATCTGGTATCACAATTTCAATTTATCTAGAAAACCCAGGCTAATACCTGCATTTTTTCTTGACTTCTGCTGTAATGAGTGCTTCATACAGTCCCATTCAGCTTTTCCTCCCCTGTTCTCTCCTCTCCCTCCCCATACTCTTCTCCTACCCTCCCTTCCTCCCTCCCTTTCTGCTGTGATCTGATAATGTACCTTTCCATTAACAACTCATGTTGGTGTGTGATTGAAGACGTTCACTTGAAGAATGTCAGCAAGAATCAGTTTTCAGGAAGCTGGGGAGTTTCTGAATGTGGTCATGAGTGAAAACTCATGTTCCTTTGTCACATTGTGAACTTTGTTCAGCAAGTGGAAGGTGCCCCCCAGTTTCTGGGTGCTTACTAGCGATCTTCTTATCCCCAGCTCCTGAGCAGGGAGTCAGTGGTCTCTGCAGCGGATTAGTGAGCATCCAAGCTGAAGAATCTTACCTAATGTGAGTCAGCAGAGCGAGGGAGCGAGCATGCAGTGAAGGGTGTTAGAGAAAGAGGGGTATATCGTTTTAAAATATTCAACCTGTACTTTTAAATAATTTTAGATTTACAGAAAATTTGCAAGAGTAGTGCTAAAAACTTGTGATTATCCTTCATCCACATTCCCCAGTTGTTAAAATTTTAACACACTTGCTTTTTCTTTTTTTGATGTATATGTGTTGGTTTCCTCCTCATTTTCCTATTCCTATTCTTCTTGTCATTACTGGGCTGGAGAGACGGCACCTCTCACAAACTCCCAGGGGAGGCTGTCTCTGGAGACCCCAGTCCAGCCGCACAGCTCGGCAGCACTCGCCACCACCTGCCGTACCTGGCGAGTCACATCGTATGCCCACGCCCTCCCCACCAGAGACTAAGAGCTGTGGTTTGTTCACCTCTAACATCCACACCTAAAACTCTGGGCTCAGTGTAGGTGCCAAGGAGCTGAAGAAAGGGAATGGAGTTAAATTAAATGTGAGCTAAAGTGACAGATAATCAGAGGGAGTGCTGGGAACTCAAACTCAGGAATCCTTGCTCCAAATGCAAGGCACGTTCCACCAGTGCCTCACTGAAAATGTGCTGTCTGTGTCTGTAATGGTGGTGTTTTTATTCTCAACTTATCTGTATGAGAAAGTCAAGTTCTGAATTAGTCCATCAACAGCTGCTAAAAAAAATGCCACATCTTATCTTTGGTGGAGGTATAAGGACTGGGTTGCATTTTTCAAAAAATTTCCATCTTCCAAGGGCTCACAGCTCTCAAGCCAATTGGGAGAATTTCCTGTGTTTGACAGCTGGAGATTCAGACAAGAGGCTGCTCCAGTGGCTAGAGAGGACCCTTGGAACATGAACTCAGGAACAGCGGTTCACCCGGGCCTTCCAGAGGGGCCAGGAGAGAGTCACTGTCTGAACCGTGGGCCCAATTTAGTTGTCACTGTGGCTCTGGGTCTGTTATGCCTGTGGAAGGTGGGGGCAGTCACATGCCAGAAATAAGAATTTGGTGTCTTCAAAAGGTCTGCACAAGACAGAGGGCCCCTGCCTGACTCTCAGATATTTTATGACAATGTTTGATAAACAGGTAAACTGTCAGTGCATGTGTATGCCTTGTTTGCTGAGTAATACAGGTTTCAGCATCTACACTGCCAAGGAGGAACTCAGATGGAAGAGAAAATGATCCATCTGACTTTTTCCCCTATGGGCACATTCCTGTTGGCCTGCAGGGCTCTTCATTGTCATAGCTGCTTTATTTAACTGTACCAGAGGGGTTATAAATGAGCAATTGTAAGTGGAGAACTTGACAGTGGGCTTTGGAATTCTTTTTATTATTTTAAATTACAACTGTTACATGAACTAGCCCATAAAATATTTTTAGCGTGTATATTGTTTGAGGCACCCACAGGAAATAGACAGTGCATTCAAATTAGAATTGATCTCAGTAATGTTTAATGAAAGACATCTTAGGATGGTGTGAGCAGGATATGGAAAACCACAGAAGATAAAGCAGGACCCTGGGCTAGTTAAAAATTAGGGGGTACTTACGCAGAAAGGGCTGAGGAAGGGACAGTTATGGGAACCCACAGACAGAGGATGAGTGGACCTGGTAGCCTGGTAGGTGCTACATCAGGTCAAAGGATGTGATTAGCATGCAGTGACATTCCCAGGAAGGGGACAAAGGAATATACACCCACTTTTGTTTCCCTGCTTCTGCTCCTTATTGTCAAACTCGATCTGAAGCCACAGGTTCTAGGGCCTGGGAAAGCTATCCAGGTGGGTCCCCAGAGCAGAGGTGAGGCTGGAGAAGGGTCGAGGGGGTTAATGTGGGCAGAGAAAAGCTGCCCAGCTTTTGAACCTTTCAAAGGTTCTATGAAAAGACTGTGCCGTTGTTATTGCTATGTGTAGAGGAGGAACCTGAGGCCAGAGATGTGCACTAGGTCACCCACCAAACCTGCACGTTTTGTCTACAAGCCCCATGCTCGCTCTTCTGCTTCAGAACAGGGAGTTGATGGGCTGGTCTATGCGATGCCATGTCCCACGGAGCAGTGCCCCGGAGAGGGATAACACAGAAACTCGAGGAACTCCTGGTGCTTAAAAATCTCCATATCACCTTCTAATTCTCTTGGTACCAGGGCTGAGTCATTACAGTGTCTGCCTGTGGTGAGTTTCAGTGTCCTCTGACCTCTTGTGAGCATCCCTGAGACTGAGTCAGGCCCTGGTGTCCTATTTTATTCATCTTCTGGGTCTGGTTGCAAACACTTTACAATGTGAGGCTTGTTTTTTTTTATGGTTTACTGTGCCCCCTTTAAAAATATTCTTCTGTCCTCTCCTCCGATTTTTCTGAGTTGCCCATGCTCCCATGCTCCAAGTTCTGTAAACTGCAAACACTTTTGGAAAACTACTCCATGGTCTGTATTTCCCGAGGCCAAGGGGCATTTCTTTCTGCCTGAGCAGAAGGTTCCTTAAATCACCCAGACAGGGGCACGGCCATGGTTGCAAAGAGGCCAGCTGGTATTCATACAGAGGTGAGAAGGCACGCTTTTCCTTCCTCATCAGGTACATGCAATTTGCATATCCTATTATCTGCTTATTAACCAGAGCATCTCAAGACAATGGCAGATTGTGAAATATGTACACACGGGCAGTTAAACAGCAAATTCTCAGGGGCTCGTCCTGCGATTCCACCCTGTAATGAAGAGGCAGAAGGCGAGGATGCGACAATAGGATATTCAGCAGTGGAATGAAATCAGGATTGATCTAATGCAACATGACTTGCTCACAGCTCAGGTAGAATATCAAATGGTCCACATGAAATTCAATCCCTGGTGTAGTCTTCCTGTTACACCTATTGTTCTTCCCATCATTCAGATGCCACATAGAGCAGTATGTAAATTAGGTTTTCATTAACACATTTCCTTTTATCTTTGTTCCATTTAATTGTGACTTCTGTTTATTAGCTTAGTTCACATTGGGTATGTGAATATCTTGGTAAAACCAGCAATATGATGGAAAGGAAAAAAATGAAGATATTCACTCATATCAAGGTTATGCATACTTAGTACCATTGAAGGTAAATATATGAAAGCTATTTCTTTGAAAGCAGGTATAGTCAGAATTAAAATAAACTGTCTAAAGCAAAACAGTGTTTTTGAATTTGCTATGTATTTTATCCCTAGGAATCTCTCAGAAATATCATCTTTTGGACTTTATCTTCTGTTAAAATAGCAGAAGATGTGTAATATCTTTGTAAGGAAGAGAGTGAAGAGTTACCTAGTCACCCTGGGCTGCTACCCCGATGGCTACTCAGCAGACCGTAGCCAACTGGATTTCCGTAACAGTCCCTGAGGAAGTAATCCCTATGGTTGTGCTTCTGTCCTTCTCAGCCAGCCAGGATGCTCACAGGAGAGAAGGAGGCTGTCTGTGGGAAGGCTCACACAGAAAAGATCCTCTTTACTTTGAGGTGTCAGAACAAAGGAGATCCCGAGGCTCTTGAAGTCAGAACCCACAACTGCAGTTTGAAACATTTATACCCAAGCATCAGAATCTTCATCCTGTCAGACTGGTCCATGCTACTTAGTGAGGAGTTGCTTCTGTTCCTTATTGGTGCTTGGGTTTTCATCCCTGGCTGCATTCTCACAGAGGATGGCTGGGTCCCCTCCAATCTTGCCACCCCCCAACTCTCTGTGATGGGATTATGGGATGTAGACTCTGCTCCACAACTTTCAGGCCACCTCATATATTTCTCAGTCCTCTGCCAGGAAGGACCCATTATGAAGGCGGTGTTGATTTGAGGATCAAATCCTTATAGCTGGAGTTTTCTTGATCAGGCATCTGGGAAATGGGTAATGCTTCTCTTTTTTATGATGCAGAAATGTACAGTGAACACAGCACAGGGACAGGAGCTGAGCTACTCTGTTCATTGTTCTGCAGAAGATATCTAATGCCAGTAAAATGAAAACCAATTTCTGAGCCTGCTTAGAAGGAAACTTAAGCACCTTTGGAAATGAGCCTTTTAAAGAGAAAAGCTGGTTTCTCAGCTCTCCTTGCCATTGTAGTTGGCTGCTTTGCCAGGTCCTGGTTTAAATTTGAAGGTCAAATAGTTAACTTATGAGAAATGATACTATATTGAGGTTTGAGCCAAGGCAAAGGGTGTGGGAAAGCTTATAAGAAAACCATTAAGGCTCCAATTTTTCTGACCTGAGAGGACTCTGGATAGAAAAAGTATAGATTCTTGCAATAAGTAGTTGTGAAGAAGCCAGAGGATATCACTGGCTGAGTGGAGATCAGAGGAAACGGGGCATCAGAACCTGACAATAACCCCATTTAAGGTTGTACTTACAAACCTGTCCTCTGAAATTTCAGATTTGCCTTCTCTTTTTTTCTTCCCTCCTATGATTGGATAGGAGAGGATTCAGGTAATAACAACATGTTTAATTTAATAGGGCCATGGCTTAGGGTGTCAATGAGAGAACAGAGAGAGCATAGTAGGGTCCAAGTCAAGAAGGGCTTTGTGTCTGTGCCGAATTCCTTGAACGCTTTCTTAAAATTAGCAAAAAATATCAAGGTGAAGAGTATCATAACATTATTTTTAAAGACAACACTGGTGGGTAGTGGAGAGCAGAAAATGCTTAATTATTGGTACCCTGTTTGTACATGGGACCCTTCTTGTTCATCAGCAGGGACTTTTGAGGGGGCTTCTAGGAGCAACTGCCGTTCATTTGTGAGACCAGCCATACCCAATTTTAAAGAATGCAGCAGGCAGAAAATGGGCAAGTGGCCAACATTTTGGAGGTGATAGGGCACTTGCACACCTATTTGCATTAATTTGAAGATGAAATATAGAAGGTGCAGGGCCATAATAGAAGCAATCATGAGAAATAATTTACTGGCTGATTTCTGCCAGCACAGTAGTAGTGGAGATGTAAATTTGTTCCCCTCTTCCTTTCTTCACGCTGTACTTAGACACACTAATTACAGATGCTTTTTGAAAATGTCAGCAAAATATGGCAGGGCCCAGAAGCCGAGTTGCTTATCGCCAACCCATCTTTCTGACATTTTCTCATTTTGGATTTGAGCTCCGGGGTTGACGGAGGTAAGGTGGGGTGGGCAGGGAGAATGGCAAGTTGCTTTAATTTAAAATATCCTTACACTTGTCACTTTATGTTATTCTCTGAAACCTTTGCTATGTTAGTAGAATAGATATAAGCTGCATAATTAATGTGGAGAAACCGTGGGGTGAGGGCTTCTGGAAGCTCTCTCGGCTTCCAGCCTCTTCTTCCACGTGCTTCGTGCACCGTCACAAGCCCACGCTGCAGTCCGTCTCAGAGTCCAGGAGCCTTACCTCTGCAGCCGCAAAACACCGCACTTGCAAACCTATTCGTGCACGTGTCCTCTCGTGCATAAAATGTCATTCTAAGTTTTTACGGATTCCAGGAGGAATCTAGCCAGTTGGAACCCCTTCACCAGTGCCCTTCACCTTGGCTGAGTGGCACCAGGCAGTATTCTCCAGCTGGTCTGCTGCCTGTGTGCTAATATTTCCCATCATGTGTTCTCCTGGTCCCAAGGTCCCCATTGCCGTTTTGTGAAAGTCCTATTTTTAATTACAGTTCATCTATCCCAAAGGCTACAGTGGTCATAATATAAAATAGCTCGTTTCTGAGTTTCTGCTTATGGTTGGGGAGATGGAAGAGAGAACTGCTTCGATCTGGAACCAATTATTCGGCGTGATAGATGACCAGTGAGGACCCGGACAGATGGAAGGAGGGGAAAAAAGAGGGCCGCTCACCTGACCCTCATTACGTACACCTACCCTCGGAAGTCTTTCTGCCAGACATCTTGAATAGCTCAGGGCGAGGATGGAGGACAGGTCCCCAGGACTCAGAGTAAAGAATGCACACCTCAGTGATGAATGGAGGGCTCATGTGAAGAGAAAGTGGGGGATCATTGCTTGACATAGTCACCCGGAACGGACCATTTTTCTTACCTTTTATGGTCATACATAGTCTCCAGATCTTGGCACCTTCTAAGGGTTTAACACATTTGAGATACTACTTTATAAAGGGAAGTTTGGAATGCTTTAAACACATAGTTTCCATTACTTAAAAAGGAAACTCAGAAGGTATAATGTGCGTGATAATTATTTCAGCGTTAGCAAGGTTCTGTGTATCCATCATGGTCACTGGTGATGACCACAGTGGACCTGTGGCTGAAGGTTAAGTATCAGCCTCTGAAAGCAGAAGAGCTAGGGACGCAGAACAAAGTGGGAGAAAGTGGGCAGTTTGTCAGGTCTCCGCTGTGTGCCAGGAGCTTGTGCTTAGAATTTCTCACGTGATGTTTTGTGACTGTTTGGGAGGTGTGTTCTTGTATTCTCCATTTACAGCCGAGGAAGTGGAGTCTCGGAGAGCTTCAGTGACTTACCCTAGGTCACACTGGAAATGCTATGACCAAGATCTAGCATCATTCCGGCTAGAACCAAGTATTTCTGCAAAGCGGGGAGACAAGAAACTGTGAAGGCTGAGCGCGTCCCCTGGGTTTTCCCAAACCGGGCTCCTGAGCACTTGCCTCTCCCCTTTCCCTCCTTGCCGAAGTTGAATTATGTCGTCCCTTCGTGTGACTTTCTTTAGGTTTATCCTATCTGAAGTTCGTCTAGCATCTTGAATCTATGGGTGTTATGCCCTTGTGTATTTAGAAACATTTTCAGCCACGTTTTTGAATGTTTTTCAATTCCACGCTTTCCTTCCAGCACTTGAATGTTGTCCCACAGGCTGCCGAGGCCGTGTACATTTGTTTTTCAGTCTAGTTTCCCTGTTGTTCACGGGTAAATCCTGCTGGTTGGTTTTCAGTTTCAATGATTCTGTTATCTTCACTCTGCTATTGTTGAGTCTGTCCACCCACATTTACATTTTTTGTAATTCTGTCATTTCCGTTTGCTTCCTTTTTATAATTTCTCTTTCTTTGCTGAGATTGGCTTTTTTTTTTTTTTTTCCAGGAGCATTTGTAATTGATTGTTGAAACATTTTTGACAGCTATTTTAAAATCCCTAGCAGATAATTCTAGCATCTGAGTCATCTCAATGTTGACACTGGATGCTTGTCTTTTCCAATTCAGATTGTGGCTTTCTTGGTTCCTTGAACAACTTAGGTTTAATTTGATTCAGACACGTTGGTTATTACGTTAGGAGACCCTTGATTCTATTTAAATCTTCTGTTTTAGCAAGCAGTAGCCTTACTTAGATTTATTGTGTCATTCTGGCCTACCTTTGTGACCTTTATTTGCGGTGACACTTTTGTGCTCACAGCCCTTACAATGCTCCTTTTTTTTTCTGATGTTGGTAGGACCCCTACTCAACCCCTGATGGTGACATCTGCAGGGTGAAAGGCACTTCCCTGGGTTACGTGGTGTCACTGGGCCATATTCTGTATGCACATTTGTGGAGGGATGTTGAGGGGCAGAAGCCAGTGGGCCTGAGTGTCCGTATGTCTCTGGATGGAGATCAGGGATGCGTACAGCGATGGGGGTGCCTGCCAGCGCCCTGGTCCTGGTTGCAGGGTGGGGTGGGGTGGGCCTGGGATTGGCTGCTCAGCTGCAAGTAGATGGGACCACTTTCTGGTCGTGGAAAGAGAGGGAGATTTAGCTAGAGAATGTAGGCCTTGCTTTTTTGTTTTTTTTTTTTGTCTTTTTGATGGTTCTGGTCTGGAAAATACGGAACATAAGACATAACCCTCCCAAACTCACCCCATCGTTGTTCCTCAAGTCCTAAGATTTCCAGCCAGTCCCCCTTCTTTTCCGCTTTCCAAGTCCGTTTGTCATTGTCAGTTGAATAATTTCCAGGGCGTTTGGTTAAACCTAGAACATGGACAGATGAGCCTATGTCATCTTTCTGCACAACCGATGTCTATCTGGTGTACCGTTTTTGATCAGGAAAAAAAAATGTTCATTATGTATTAAGTCAACTTCCAAGGTTTGAAACAGTATACAAAGTACTGACCTGTTTAAAAAAGTGAAAGTTATACTTTTAAAATGCATAGAAAATAGTTCAAAGAAATATACGACATTGACCTTTTTTTTAGAATGGGGAAAATAATTGTGATTTTTATTATGTCGTATATTTATCTGGATTTTAAAATTTTTTAGTAGTGAACATATATTGGATTTTTGTAATCTAAAAATAAAGTTTAGGTGTTATTTAATTGGTCTTTGAAAAAAAGTATCCTGACTGAAAAATTAAATGTAAATCATAGTGGATCAAGTTCTAATTTTGACAAGAAAGGCTGGGGGTGGATAATATGCTTGTGGTTTTTTAAATCCTTAAAGAACTGTCAAAGTAAAGAGAGATTAAACTTGTAATATGCTGCCCCCAAAGGCAAAATTCAGAATGAGGACAGAAACTATAGGGAGGGCCATTTGGCTTAATTTAGTAGAGAGCTTTTATGAAATCAGTTTTGTTTAACAATGTTCTGATCACTCGCCAGGTGTGTTATAGAAAGGGTTTTGTGTGATGGGAAGGTCGTCCAAGGTGACAATACCTCTCTTCTGCCAGGTGTGTTCTAATGATCTCATTATCTAGGTGAGAACACCTCACCGAAACTTACTGTTGATGGGAAAACAAACTTGTCTCTATTGGAGAAAGGTAAAGTCTAAGCGAGTGAACATTTACTATTGTGGCTTTCATACTTATCTTTCCTTTAAAGGGTCACCCACTTCTTTCGTTCTCTCCTGATGCCGATGGTGCGGGTCTCATCTCCATTTTGGAGGTAAAGGATGGTGGAGGCACCCCCCCCCCCCCACCAACTGTTCCCTATTGTTAAGGAAGAAAAAAATTCTTGCTGACATCTGGCTCCTATCTTGTCCAGATATTTGTCATTTTGGCAACTAATTGAGTTTTTCCTTGAACATTTTCCTTTGTGTTTAACTTAAGCCACTTAAGGTAGCCCGACTCTCAGAGGTATAGAGGAGAGGTGGGCAGTGGAACTGCCCTGACTAGGAAGACAACAGCCCTGAATTCAAGTGTTTGTGCTGTAGTCCACTTGCTGTACGGCACTGAGTTACCTCCTCAGATCTGTCCTTAGCCACGCTCCAGGTGAATAACCCCGTACATGAGGCATTTAGTAGATGTTTGCTGAAATCGCACCTACGTGCTCGAATCTGTAAAATACTGTGGTTGGTCTACCCTAGTGGTTTGTAGATTGTGCTTGGGATGAACCGAAGGGTCCAGCGCATTGTCTCAGGACATTTTGTAAAGAGGGCGCATGAGTTGCAGTGAGAACTTTGGAGGTAGTATTTGCTTAAACAAACACAAAGACCAACCCACACGGCAGAGAATCGGCTCTGGAGAGGAACCGTGTGGTGTAGAAAACCAGCCTCCTTATTTCTTTCCAAATGGAGCTTTAGCAGCTCAGCTTGGAGAGTTTGCCATCTTGCATCTGAGCAAGTTAAAGCATCTCCAGTAGGAGCTCGCAAAGCCAAGGGCTACGTTTTGGTGTCAATGGAAAGAGCCACAGGCTTCTTTCTATACAGGACATGAAAGGAGCTTTGAACATAGGGACTTTGCCTGCATCAAATGAAAGTACTGAGTGTTACTTTAAGAGCACAAGAACCTTACAGATCCTTTAGTTCTCACGACCAGCTGAAAGCCTGCTCTCCCTGCCCGCTGGGAGCTCCTCCGACAGAGCAGGCATCAGAGGCGGTGAGTGGAGAGGCCTGCAGGAGAAATGCAGGAGGTCCCTACCGCTTCCTAAGGCTGCCAGCCCTCTCTGTTCGCTTCATTCCTGACAGGACCCAGCTAGCATCCCTTCCTTTCCCCCACCACGTTTCATCCTTTCTTGTTGTTTTTCTGAAGATTTAAAAAAACTTATTTATTGACGTAATAGACTTGATACACTTTTTACAACGTGAACTCACCTGTGCCATCCACAGCCAGACCGAGAAAGAGGTTTTGTAGAACCAGAGATGTACTCCCAGGCCCGCCTCCCCCCCCGCCCCCCGACTTGCTGTCCGCCAGCATACTGGACTGACTTTTAGCACAGAAGATGAGTTTTGCCTCATTTTGAAGATTATATAGTTGGCATCATATAGTAGGAACTGTTTTGTCCGATTTCTTTTGCTTGTTATGTTTGTGAGGTTCACCATGCTATGGTGTGTGGTGGTGGTGTGTACTTCATTCTCCTTGCTGTGTGGAGCGCCATTGCATGAGTACATGGTGGGGCAAAAGTAGGTTTACAGTCATGAGTACACGAAACACGCAGTTTATTCTTGTACTACTATTATTATTATTGTATTATTTTCCATACAGACAACTGTAGAACCGCATTTAACGTTCTTCTGTTGATGCACGTTTGGGTCGTTTCCAGTTTGGGGCTATCAGGAATAAAGCAGCTGTAAATATTCTTGTACATGTCTTGAAGTGAGCTATCTATGCGCTTCTTTTGGGTGTGTACCTAGGAGTGAAGTTTCTAGGTCCTAGATTATTTAGCTTTAATAGACCCTGCTCAAGGGCTCTCAAAGCAAAGCAGTTTGTTGTCCCATCAGCGGTATAGGGAAGTCCCGCTGCCCCACACCATTGCCCTCGCTTGGTGTGATCTCTGTCTCATTTCAGCCATTTGGACGTGTGTGAAGTAGTATTGCCTTGTTGTTTTAATTGGTGTTTCCCTGATCATACATGCATATGAGCCCTTGAAATATATTTATCAGCTACTTAGACATCCTCATTTTTGAAGTACCTGCTAAATTCCATTGCCTCCCCCGCTTTTGCATATGAGGTTGTCTGTCTTCTCCAAATTATTTTATTGCAGTTCTTTTTATTTTCTGGATTTGTATATATGTGCATGGATATATATACACATATATATGCATGCACTTTAATATATACCACTCTAGTATTTCAATTATCCCTCTGTCTCTATGGTTTATCTTTTCACTCTTTTAGTGATAATTTGTTGTAAACGTAAATTCTCAGTCCAATTTAACATTTTTCTATAATTTTAGCTTTTTGATCTATTTAGAAATGTTCACCTACCATCTAATCATAAATATTTTTACTTTTATTCCTGCATTTACGTTTACAGTCTCTCTGGAGTTGATTTTTCTCTCCAGTGTTAGGTGGGGCCAAGATTCCCTTTGTCCCATGTGGCTGTCAGTGCATTCAGGACCTGGCACAGAGAGGACCACCCTGTTCCCACAGTACCACAGGTGTCTCCTGTATACCGAATCACGTGACCACATAGAGTTGTACTGGTCTTGGGATCTCCTTCAGCATTGCGCTGGATTTATTAATTTATTAATTTCCACATTCATTCAATATACATCATGTGAATATTTTAAGATTCTCTTCAGTTCTCCTTACTCCTGTAAGGTCAGCATCTCTGGGATGCTTTCTGAGCGTCAGGAGATCACAAAGGTGAGGAGACCCAGCTTGCTTGTCTCATGATGACCCACTGTCTGCCCGCAGATGAACTGGAGTGAAGAATTAAACGTGGCAACTTGAGCACTTCACTGCATATGGAAAGCAGTGCTGCTGGTGATTTGGATGGATGCGTTTGCTCTTGAGTGTGCTCACAGGGCTGCAGCTGCCGGTTCTGGGGCGTCTCACTTCTAGGCTCTCAGTTATTTCGCCGTGTCTTCTGCTGGCCGAGGAAGCTTTGCGGTGACTGCATCAAATGTTATCGAGCATTGCAGCCCCCATGGCCTTCTAAATTACCGTTATGATTCTCATACCGAGTATTGCTTAGAGCCGGTTTGACCTCTTGTCTGAAATAAATCATAACTTCGTAAATATTTAACTTCTTGGGGACATTGTTCATGCTAAATAAGGCAACCTTGCCTGTTGTTAATAAACTTGCTGTGGAATATGCATTCATTTACTCTTTAAGAGGAAAATAACAATTAAAAAAGCATCAAAATTGCTATTAAAATCAGGACTGCTCACTGTTTTCCAGGATAACATGACATGCCTGCCTCTGTAATCTTGCCTTGGCTTATTATTGGCTCAGACACTCTCTTTAACTTCAAAATTCTCTTTAAAAAAAAAAATCTTATTATTGGTTGTCTATGGGTCTTTCGAAGTTAAACTTAAGTATCACCCCTCCCGTAAAATTTTCTTCACTGCTTCAACTGACATTATTTCCTTCTTCCCTTCTGACTATATTGCTCTTCCAATAATGTTTAAAACAGTTTCTAACTGAAGGGTCTTTCCTGGGCAGGGTCAGATAGTAAACTCATCTCGGCCAAAATACATCACCTATTTCTGCTATAGCATTCTGTCTCCAGGGCACCCACCCCAGCAATACCCAGAACACCAAAACTCCAAACACTGGTGACCATGGAGAGCTGTTTTCCAAGCCCTTTGCCAGCCATGAGGTGACCACGTGTTCCTGTCTGTTCCCTGCCGTTGTCAACAGTGTCCTGGGTAAGAGCTGCACTCTGCAGTCCCATTGCTGACCCATGAGTGGTAACCTTCATTTAACTGAGTGTTGTTTAGTTGGTTAGCGGCCGGCCTTAGATTTAGAGGCTATGTTATCCCACATTTTCTCTCAGTGTAAGAGTCTTCTCATTAACTGCCCTGGGCTGTATGAAGTGGACACGCACAGCCAAGCCCCTTCTTCAGCATTGTCAGAGACAGAGTGGCTTTGTGAGCGCCATTGGCAGGGGTGGGGTGGCTTTGACACCTCCCGTCTCTAACTCTGCACATTCATGTCGGCTCAGTTTCCTCATCTGTGGGAAAAAAAACCAAACTTCTCCAGGCTGTTGGGAATATTTAATGGGATGGAACACAAAGGAAAACACACACTGTGAGTGTGAAATGTTGCCCCGTGTGAGCTGCCAGCGGTGGTCTGAGCTTTTTGGTGAGATCACCTCCTTCTCCCAACCTCAGTGACAATTTCTGTTTAATTTGCATTTGTGGAATGAATGATGGTACCGTACTTTTGATACCTGCTTCTCTGAAAGAGAAATGAGCAGCTTCCGCAGAGTCACCTGAGGAAAGCAGGGTGGGTATGTGAGAGCTGGGAAGGCGCAGGGAAGGAGGGCAGACCTGGGCTGCCACTGCCCTTCCTGGAGGGAAGGGACCCTGGGGTCTGGGTGGTGGCTCCTGTCTCCCTGGCAAGGCGGGGCTGCCCACCGGCTCCGGGATGGCTCATGCTGACGGCTGCCACAGGGCAGCTGAGCCTGGCTGCAGCCGGGGTCTCTCTGGTTGCTTTCCAAGGAACTCTTCTCCTCCCGACTTGGATCAGCTCAGAACCCAGAACAAAGGCACCACTGCACCTTTAATTACAGAGGCTTATTTTCCTCTCTGGGAGGAAGCATGGAACTCCAAGTGTAATCATCTCTGGCAGGTAGTGCACAAGCTGCCCTGTTAATTAATCTTTAATGTCATTAATTGGCTGTCTGTGTGATGACAAGGAAAGGAGTAAACACTGTTTGCAAATCAATTGAATTCTCATCTAAACCAGCGTTTAGTTTCCAGGGTGAATAGAAACAATTAGAAGCCTTTCACTGGCTGGACTTCCAGGGCCTGGCTGATAAGATTATTGAACACACAAAAAAATTCAGACAATGATCTCTTGTTACAGATGTGCTAATTGAAGGTGTTCTCCGCTAACGCCCTCCTTTGAAATCAGCTCATTGGTTTCCTGTGGATCGGGGATAAGATCGGAAAGCCAGTATCATGGGGTCAGGGTGTTCCCAAACACCCTCTTATTTCTCTTCATATTGATTTTATGGTCTGTTTAAGTCAAAGTCTTCATCCTGAGCCGAGTTGATGGTGAGCCATCTGGTTGGGGTTACCTGCTGTCCCTGAACCCCTGGGAGAGACTTTGGGTGGCACAAATAGTGGCTTACGTAGTTTGGGGACCCTGAGCCAGCAGGGTCATCGTTAGCTGGGAGTTTGTCAGAAACTCAAGTCTTTAGGCCCCTCCCCAAGTGACTGAATCAGATACTCAGGGGTGAGGGCCAGGGTTTGTGTTTCGAAGGGCTTCCTAGGGGGTTCTAGTGCGGGCTGATGCTGGACACCACCGGTTCCAGCAGATCAGGGCTGCGCCCCACTTCATGGGAGCAGGAGGGCATTGCGCCCTTTCCTTGCTGCAGGGCCCCACTCAGAGAGGGAACGTGGAAGAGACGACTTGTTCTATTGGAATCAGTTCATTGGACTCCCTGATAAAAAGCTGTGAGAAGTAACCTGCTTTCCTGTGGCCTCAAATGTTTCTGCAGCGTTTCGCCTCGAGTAGCTTCTCACCTTTGGTAGTAGAAATGGCCGTTTCTGCTTCTTGATTTCTGATGTCCTTTCCAGCTTGCAGAGGGAAGTAATCAGGGCCAGAGAGCTGCTTTCTAGGGGAAGGGGAAGCAGAGGGCAAGCTGCTGCACATGGAGCAGAAAGTTCTCCCAGAAAGAGAATGGCACTCTGTGGAGGAAAGGAGAGGGCCTAAGTGTTGATCTTGGAATATTGTAATACTTTCAGGCCGTGAGAGTCACAGAGATGCTGGGAATGGCGCTCTGTGGACTCTCAGTGGAGCTATTGCTTCCTGGCTGGGAGGGGTGACCACTCGCGTCTTCTCCTTGGTGTGGCCGTGGAACCCTGGCAAAGCCGTGGACGGGAGCACAAACACTTGAAAGTCCCGGAGAGTCAGCTCTTCCAGCATGTGCCGAAACAGACTCAGAGTTCACCTCAGTGCCCTGATGGCCTTCCCTGTGATCCTTTCCTGGGCTTGCATAATTGGTTAACATTTGCGTCTTTGCTAACTTCTCAGGACCCAAAGCCAGTGTTGCGTTTGTGATTGGAGAGCAGCAATCCGTAATCAAAGGACGTACACTTCAGGCTGCCAACCGGCGGGGTCAGGAGCCTTGGAGTTTTCTTTATTACAGGCTGATGATGGAGAAGCTTGGGCATAAGGATTAATTTCAGTATTTTTCTATTCCTTGTAATTTTCTAGGGAGCCAAGGACTGTTGGGGATTATATGACAGCTTGTTGAATGGGACAAGTGTGTAGCAGGCAAGTGTTCTAACTCCAGATCTTCACTTTACTTCCTGCCTCCTGGGACCTGTACATCCTGGCCCGTGCCATATGCTGGCTTTCTGGGAAAGGAACTCCTCCCTGAGACTCTGCAGTGGACCTTGTGTGCAGTTAGTCTATTGGGGAGTTTTCTCAGGCATTTACCTGTCAGGGGGTGGGGGAAGTGGGATTGGGGAGGAGAAGTCGAACTCCAGGGTAGGTGTAATGGGTAATTTCCCAAAGGAGAATTGAAGGAGTGCTAGTAACAAAGGAGGGATTTTTCCCAGGCAGCCCAGAGCACCCAATGTCCCATATACGTAGCTTGCTTGGGAAAGTTTTTTTTTAATCTTCTTGAAAGGCATGTATTATATGAATTATAAGTTACGGATGTGTATTGGTAGACAGCACTTCCCTGTGTCTTGTAAAACTCACAGGATGGCCACATTTATCAACTATTACTGTATGTGTGTGTGCACCAGTGTTTGTTCTTATTACACAGGCATCAGACTGCCCTTTGGATTTTAATATTCGCAAACCCCTCTAGATTGGAGTTTCCCTATTTACTTGTTTTTGCTTGTGGGGAAAGCCTAAGTTAATTATGTCTGCTTTTCCAAGAGAATAATATGCTCTCAGTCTGGGCTAATTAGGCACTCTAATTAACTTTTTTTTAAAAAAATCAACACCTAGCTTTATAGTGGCTACAGCCCCTTCATTAGTTTAGTTTGGCTCGTGTTAACTGACATAGTTAATATTGCTAATTTGCATATCTTTTCCCATGATATTTAGTGCCACAACTTGTAATGAAAACACATTTTATAGTACACTAGAGATTGACTTAATGGAATTAGCTATATCACAAGCAGAGATTCTTCCCGTGGTTACGGATCTATCTTCATATTTACTGCAAGGCACTTAGTGGTACAATTTAAAGTGGGAAAAGCTTTTTGAGTAATCATTTTTTAATAATTAGCTTAGGGATAATTTGGAAACTATCACTTGAAGAACTTCAATAATGTAGAGTAAGCCATTTCTGGAAATGTTAATGGAAAGCATGCTCCTTGGAGACGGCAGAGAGTTAAAAGATCTGTAAGAATGGCTATTAATTATAGCCCACAGCCCTCTTTCTGCTATTAGGCAACACAGTCATAAAGCCAGATAATGTGTCATTCAGCATTCATAGCACCTCTCCTGTTAGATACAGAGGTAATCTTGGCAGCATGAGATTCCGGCATTGGGAGAAACAGGTCACATGGGAGGACCCTTTCCCGGTACCCCTGCTGGGCCTGCATGCAGCTTCCTTTGGCTTCAGGGGGACATATGCAACAAGTACCTAGGGTTCAATTAGCAAATCCACCATATTCATTCATTCTAGTATTCAAACAGCTAAGATAACTGTGCTTTTCAGGACCTGCTTTTTCTTCCACTATTTCAATGAAAACCACCATTTCACAGTATAGGTGCAGAAGTGCACAGAATGGGATCTGTGTGAATTCCTGGATGTGAATTCACAGCCCCTGCCCACCTGTTACAGGACTGAAGTGTTCTCAGCCTTAACCCTTTTCTTTCCTGCCCCCCCAGGCCCCTCTCTCCCAGTCACTCATTCTCTTCTTGAATGGGGTTCTCAGACAGGCCCTTGGGTTGCACCTTACAGTGCCCAGCAGGTCCTGTCTTTTATCCCCAAGGTGTCTCCTGCATACCCAAACTCGTGATAAGTCATCAATTCCCAGCAATCTGACAGCTTCACCAGCCATGGGCTCCCCCCTCTCTTTTTTGCTTTTGCTAAGAAGCAGGAGTGTAATCTGCTTGTCACAGGGTGTTTCTGACCATGGCCTCCCTGCATCTTGGCTTTAGAGTAGCATCAGAATCACAGGTGGTGTCCAACAGGGCTGTATTGTTCAATGCTTCCTGTCCTTAGTGGGCGTGCCTGTTTCAGAGAGACGCAGCACTAAGGTGGAGGTCTCCCACTGCGTGGGAGACACACACAATGCTTTAGTGGAGCCTGTGACAAACAGCATCTTCCTTTTTGCTCTGAAGGCAGAAAAGAGAAAAGGTCTGACAGGACCTTTCTGCTTATGCACACCTGTGACTGTTTTAAAACAGAAGAACTGGAAATCCTTCTCCGTGTACACTTCTATCCGATGTGTGCCTACTTCATGAGCAAGTTGTTGTTTTTAAACAAGAGGGCTCCTTGGGGATCAAGTTCTGTTTGTTCTTCCCTTCTACTTAGTTGCACCGAAGCCATAATATAAACTAATTAGAGATTTGTTATTCAAGGGAAGTTACAATAAGTTTGCCAACGAGGGCATTACCTAATCTCATTGCAGACACACCAGTGAGTGTACACGTGTGAAATTAAACGGATCGGGCCGACTCCTGCCCGCTTGCTTGTTTTTATCTTTCAACAGCACTCCCCGTCATACAACTGCATAAAGGCTGCTATCAAGGGCTTAGTGTAATATATGAGACTCTGACAGGGTCCCTTTGATAGTTCATCAAATGCTCCGTTAGCGGGGATCAGACAGTCAGACTTAATAGCCTACGAGATTTATCCCGAGCAAGTGAAATCTCACTGAGAGAATGCCATAGTCTTGGCTGTGGAGGATGGGTGTGCTACTGATGGACTCGGCTTTTTGCTGGGAAAGAGGCTGTGCTGCACCGTCCTGGGAGCTGTTCCAGCACCCGCCGCAGAGGCCCCTCTCGGTGCACAGCCTGTAGGCAGAGGAAGAGTGATGCGGGGTGGAAATGAGAGGTGGAAATGGGAGCACGTCTGTCACCACCAAGGACAGGCTAATCTGAGAACCCTCCCGCACACTCTGTTTTTGTAAGCAGTACTGCTGTGGCGCGGTTTGAATGAAACATAAAGCACTGGGGTGGGGGGATGGGACAGACCCTAAAAATCCTAGTTGTTGAGATTGTAGATGCAGAGTGACTCATTCATTCATTCAGTACACATACATTTGGCACCTGCTGTTTTCCAGGTGCCAGAGATCTCAGTGAGTGAGACAGGTCTCTACTTTCATGGAGTTTATAGAAAGGAGGAAAAACCAATAAAGAACTGAACATAAAAATATACATAAAAGATGATTTAAAGTATTTTGTAGAAGCCAATTAAATAATTGTTAACTGAATGATTGGAGATGATGCAGTTCTATTAAAAGCACAAGACCTCGGAAAATGGAGGTAGAAGTGAGAAACAAGTGTCACTATAGTAACAGGAAAGCTCCAGAGCTGGGAGCTACTCCTACGGTGGCCTTTATTCATCCCAGGTGCATTTATGGAGCACCAACCATAAAGTGACCAAACAATAGGGGAAAAGTTTATACTGCTAGAGAGTTCTTCATTATTTCTTTTTAAAGATCAGGAACTGCCCTCTGCCAGATGCCTGCATTCTTTGGTCAGGTGGGATTGAAAATAGCAGGAAATCTCATTAAAAGCAGACACGCAAAGTAGGCTCTGCATCTCCAAGAAGACACAGGCCCGTGTTCTAGGAGTGGTGCCCACTCCGCAAATGCAGAAGAGTGAGTGAGAGCTACACGGAGGAGATCCAGGGGAATCGAACGCTCTCAAACATCACTGCTCTGGAACCAGATTTCATGTGAACATGCTGTCAAAGCCAACTTGTAAGGAAGCAATCACAGCTGTTTGCTGAATATTGTAAGTGCTTGTCTCTGCCGCTCAGAATTGTGCAGATTGGCGCGGAAGCCTGACTTGTCTTTTGTAGCACATCAGAGACTTGTGCAGCACACCACAGCCAACAGCACGGCGATGTGTCATGTATTTCCTCAGAGCAGTGAAGACGAAATTGTGCAGACCTGAGCGCCCTGATATTTCTTCTCTGGAAGAAATTGGGGGAGGGACGTGACACCTGGTTTCATTACATCACATAGTTTTGCTTCAAGTCGCAGAACTTGTTGATGACATTAAGTGAGGCCTCACTGGACCACAGTTCACAGGTGTGGAGGTGCATGCCAGCATAGTCTTGTCTGGAGCCTTGTCAGTACGATTCAATGGGATTCAGTGTGTTAATCAGGAGAATGTGGTCCATTCACAGCACAGACCCAAGGCATGAATGGAATTTTTCAAAACTCTATACTTGGTAGCCTTCATGTGCTCATTCTGGAATGAAAAATTAATAACCTCCTGGAATCGTTCATTATAAGATTTGATTAAAGAAAAGGTAATTAAATTCCCGAGTGATGGACTTGCTGATTCATTTGATTCAGAATGATTAAGATCAGCCGGGCAAGGGCATGAGCCGGGCTCCCACCTCCCTAGAGGGGAAGTACCACCCTGTGTCAGTCTGCCGGCCTGCTCAGTTAAGGACGTCCTTAGGAGAGATGTAAGGGGAATGCCCCCTCTGGCTATACACCCTGATATTTGCTCTACTTGTGGCGCTGAAGGTGGGGATGCTTTGATGGCAATGTCACCACAGCGCACTGCAGCCTGGCTCCCAGCAGCACAGGTGGCCTCAGATTCCCCCGGCAGCTTTTGAGTAACTCATGCTCTTGCTTAGGTCTCAGTCACCATGTCTCGTTTGAATGCTTTTCTATGCCTTTTTAAAGACTAAAGTTTAACCAAAGCAAGTTGAGAGCTGTATAACCACAGTGGCTATAATTCTAAATACAAAAAGAAAAAAGAAAGAAAAGAAAAGGAAAGAGCAGAATGTCAAGGGTGAGCCTGCTGAAAATAATCAGCATGACATCATGATTTCCTTCTTCCAGAATCTTCGGTGTCTGTGCCAAGGATTTTTGTAAAGACTTGAAGAACCTAACTCTCTTTTATCCCATAAATCCCGCTGAGACGGTTTGTTCCGAGGGGTGGGGTGGTCCTTTGTGTGCTGTGTTGTGAGGAAGAGGGAAAGGCATTCTTCACTGGGACGCTGTTGTCACTGCTGTCTTGGGCAATTTTTAGAAACACAAGAGGGACTAGCAGCCCCTTCCTCATTTTCCGGAAATTGGACCCCTCCCCCCCACCCCCACATGTGGGTCTGCCTTTCGCCTCCCATGGCTAGAGCCTGCCACCTGCGCTCGGTGGCCATGGTTCCCTAGGCAGTCTGTAAAGCCCATTCACCCACCTGAGCTCTCGTGGGCAATTCATTTTGTAAAGGGCTGGGGCTTTTGATTACAGAAAGCCTCCTCAGAGGTTAATGTCTGCAGAGGGCCAAATTCCACCCCCACCGCCACACCACCACCTTTGGCCTGTTCAGGGAACAGATACCAACCCCTTATTTGGTTGCCGGTATCTCCATTCTGAGGCGCAGGCTGAGAGCTCGGAATGTTGGAGGGTGGTCAAAAGATCCGCAGATTTCAGTGGGAACGTGTCCTCCGCCCTTCTGCTTCATCAAATCCTCTCCCTCCTTTGGTAAAGAAGCAAAATGACTCTCATACCTTTCCCTGCTGGTGAAGAGAGGTTCCCTGCCTGCATGGGTCTCAACATCCTAGAGTTCTCTGGCAACCTGAGAAAGAGAAAACAGCACAGAAAGGGTTTATGTGGCTTAGGACCGTTCACTTCTCCTTGGTGGTCTCCAGACTCCTCATCCAAAGATAGAACTAATAACACTTGCCTTCCCCAACTTGTTTTGAGTCTCTAAATATTGTAAGTGAAAATCTTTTCAAACTAAAAGGACTGTTACAACTCTAAGTCCTATATATGGATACACGTGTATACACACACACATATACACACACAGTGTGGTATGGGAAGAGGGAAAAGGCTGAAAGGGAAGCACCGAATCATTATCCCAAGAAATTTCTAGCTGTGCAAGAAACAAGCCTTAGGAATTACAAGGGCAGACAGATTTAATCAGGAGTCCCTACAAAAGCAATCAAGATCAAATGAACTATAATTATGGTGATCAGTTCGTGAACTGTAATGCCCTGTTCTTAATTTTAAATATTATGAAGGCCCGTATAGTGAATCAATCTGTCATTGCAAAGATAATAAAATGTTCATGTCTGATGGGATATATTCTGTTTGATGGAAAATTTGTCATTGTTTTCCTCAGAAGCCACATTAGGGTCATCAGTTTTTAATTTAATTAAAGCGAATGAATCCTATAAATCTCTCTCTCTCTCTCTCCATCCATCCATCTATACCTTATTTATTTTATATACTTAAAATAACAGATTTAATATAACTGCTTATACTTTTACAACTCCCGTTCCAATTTCTCCTTAAAGGTTATTTCCTCCAGAAAGCCCCCAAATGAGATCAGGCTCTCTGGTTATAAAGGCCCCGGTTGAGCTGGAGCCTTTCTCTGCTGCTTGTCTCAGTCTGTTGTTCGGCTTTTATTTCCATGAGTCTGTTCAGTGTTCGTGCACGCAGTCCAGGCTGGAAGACAGGAGGGCGGAGGGCGTGGCCATGTGAGCCCCACAGTCCAGGCTGGGAGACAGGAGGGTGGAGGGCGTGGCCATGTGAGCCCCACAGCCCAGGCTGGAAGACAGGAGGGCGGAGGGCGTGGCCATGTGAGCCCCACAGTCCAGGCTGGGAGACAGGAGGGCGGAGGGCATGGCCATGTGAGCCCCACAGCCACACACAGGATGCTGTGAATGAATCCGCACCCCTCCTCAGGCCTGGGGGGCGCCGCGCCTGTCCATGTGCCTCTGCCGTCCAGGTCATTCCTCTTTCTGCTCCTCAAAATCCCCGGCGTGTTTCCACCTCTGACCTGTCCTAGCTGATGTTTTGTCTGCTGGGACCCCACCTCCTCCAGATTTTGTCTGGCTGTCTTCCCTGCAAAATGTCATCCAAATGTCACTGCCTCAGCAAGGCTTTCTCTGATCTAACATATCAGGATTGGAATTCCTCTCCTCGGTGCTCTGAATCTCGTTTTTCTCTTTGTTTTCTTAGTGCACTTGTCACTGTGTGAACTATCTTTCTTCTGTAGCAATCTATGTTCGGTTGTACACTTGTGTATTTATCTCCTGTGTTCCTGCTAAGATGTAAGATCTCTGAATGCAGAGCTCTGTCTTATTGATTTGTTTACTTTTTTATCATCAGGGACTAAAATAATGCTTGATGTTAGTAGGCATTCAATAAATACCTATTGGTGAATAAATAAATGATCATTAGGTGTCCTAAGGTGTAGAGTGGATGAAATGATCAATAAATGAATTTTATTGTAACAAATGTATTCAGGCAATTGAAAAAATCCAATCCATGCTTTGGCATTGCATAACAACAGGGTTCTGCTAGAAACCAGTTTTTCTTTGGATGTTAACTTACAAAGGATTTCTCAAGTAGATGTGAACTCAATCCAGAGGTAGGCTAAAGGTACTGACGCCACTTGGCTGGGTGTTCACTGACTCCTTTTGGTTCCTGGCCCTGCATGAGGTCGCTGTGGTTCCTTATTTCCTGACTGGAGTCTGTGTTCACCATCCCGTCCTTGAGAAGAGCCCACGCTAAGCCATCGTCCATAGGGGTTCATCTCACCCAGTTTATTTGCGAGAAGTAAAGATTAAAGTCAGTGCCTTTGGGGCCATGTTAATCTTCTAATAACTTCATGCAACTTAGCTTCCCCGTCCTAGGTATCCACTAATTAACATTAGAAAACTCTCGTCTTGATTTGCTAGTCGTGGTCTCATTTGCATTTTTCAGTGGGAAGGTCTGTGACGGGCATTGCTTCCCGCAGAAAGCTGACAGTGCAGCTAGACCCATGAGACACCTGCAGCCCTCACCTGCCCCAGATATTAAAGAAGTGGGATGTCAGGGGTGATTGAACTTGAGCCCAGGGTACATTCCTTTTTTAGGGAGAAAATCTGTCACTCTTGGAACTGTGCAGTGTGAAAGGGCATCTGTTTTCATCTGTAAACATGAACGCTATTGGCACTGCTTGTCCTTCTATAAGTGTCATTCCAATGTGATGAAAACGTCTCACCAATGGCAGATTTGTGTCTGTCTGTCTGTCTCTCTCTCTCTCTATATATATATATGTATAAATACTTCTAGATGTATATTTGAGATGTTCCCGGGGAAATGTTTGATAAAGTTATTCTTTGTAGATAAAAATTTTAATAACTTTCAGTGAAAATGAATTAGCATTTGAAGGAAAAACTTGGAAGATAAAGCCACCTTTATTATTTTTTAGTAAAAGGCTGACCATTGGCTTGATTGGGTCTTTCATATAGTTTAGAATTATTAGGACTAATTTTCAGGTTTCCTTTTCCTGTCTGTGTATCAAAGCTTTAAGTCAAAATGCAAGTCATTTTGCCATGGAAAATGAAGCCGTGGCCTTCATGCAAACTGGACAGCATTTTATTTCCTGGGGGCCACAGAGAGCTGTTCCTGAGAACAAGTAAACGGGAGTGCCCTCTGAGAACGACACTGGCCAAAACCCATACACGGTAAGTGAGGGGTGTGCAGGACGGCAAGTGAGTGCATGCTGAGAGGGTGTAGGAACATAAAACTGCAGTTAAGGCTTTCTGGAAGTTATCTCAGAAAGGCAGTGTGGAATGGATGTAAATGCAGTTCAGCCATCTGAAATCCCATTCTTCGTGCTCACTCTCTTTGGAGAAAGCCCATGGAAAGTAGATGGCTCAGTCACAAGAGCACACGTGAGTGGAGTACCAGGTCATGGGAAGCATTCCGTGTCTACACCTGTAGATGGCTGGTCCTGGCCAAGTAGGCCTGTGCACCATGACCTCCCCCACCAAGTTATTCCTGCAAATGAGCGGGGTGGGGGTGGGGCCCTCCAGCCTCCTTACTTACCTGCGAAGTCATTCTTGCGATCAGCTGACATTTCTTGTTTGAGTTTCCTTTTTACCAAGTAACAATGATTTTCCATTTAGTATTTTTTTCCTTGTAATAAGGAAATGAGTTTGTGAGTCCCCTCTGAGAATGGCAGTGTTTCCATCTTAAATGAATATGTTGGAATTCCGTTTAACTATGACCTTGCTCCTGAGGGACAGAGCCACTCCAGTGTTCCAACCAAGCCTCCCTGATTGTTAGGTTTTGGACCGTGTGACTTCACTTTGTGTGTTCTGTCTGCCCCGCTCGCGGGCCTTCATTGGCTGCCATTCGATCTCACTCTGTTCACCGGAGACATACATCACAGGACACTGTTAGAAAAAATCAGCAGCTGGGCGGGTTTGTTTCCTGACTTCTGCTGTATCAGTTCTGTTCCCAGTTCCTCAGTCTCAGATTCTTTTCCTCATTTGACAATGCGTCTCTTAAGTGATTCTTGTCAAGGTGTAAATCACTGACAACATTGTCATTTAGATATATGGATTACATAAGCATAAATTTATAAATCAGTTATGACTCAGGGTCCTGGGATTATCATTTTTACAAAATTAGATGTTGCCTTTTTATCTTTAATTTCTGGATATTTCTCTTGGCTTTGTATCTCTCCCCAGCAATTTGGGGGCTCTAAGGCCACCTTTGCTGTATTAATCACAAACCATGGCCCTTCTGGGGGCTGCCTAAATTGCGTTGAGCTGTTCATTCTATAAAGAAGGCAGCTGTGCAGTAACATCCAATTCAGGCAGGCACCTCCCAGGGTATTGGTACTCCATCCATCCATTCTCTGTAAAGAAAATGTAGAGACTCAAACACCTGAGACAGTACTTTCCATTTAGTTTAATATCTGTCTGTGTCTTAGTTCAGATTCCCCCAGAAGCTGACCCTGAGACAGGATTTAAGTACAAACAGTTTATCTGGGCTGGGCAGAGGGTGGGGGTGGGGGACGTGTGACACAGGGAAGGGAAGGCAATGTGTAGAATGTGCTCTGCCACCATGGGTGATGAGCACATGGATTCTGAGAGCAAAGTCTGGGACATGGTGTGGAATACAAGGCACGGAGTCAACCCAGCTGAAGGACAGAGCGGCTGGGGGATTTATATACCAGCTCCTGAGAGGCACTGGTCACGTGTGCCCCCATAGGATGTCCGTTTCCTGGCAGCCCTGGCCAGCAGCAGCCACAGCCTCACAAATGCCGGCACCCACATTCAGAAATCCTCCAGACCCATGAATCAGTGGGTCCGAGGGATGTGGCCTAGGCTTCAGCAGGGGCTGCTGCTCTTCAAGGACTTTCATTTTCACTGTTGGATGAAATCACAGAATTGTGAAGTCAGATGTGAATAATCTAGCAAAGGAAAAGGTTGTAAGAAGGACAGTTTCATTGTAACTGCTGTTCTTTAATGGGGATATTGAGGCTTTAGAGATGAACGTGGCTCGAGGTCATATACTTGGGAAAAAGAAAGGCATCATTAAAAATACGAAGAATCGAGAAGCCACGAAGCTATGGGGAGAGGCTGACCATTGCTCCTGAGCATCGTGGTGGCGAGGCACCCCAACGCATGTCCTGCCTCGTGTGCAGAGCGGCCTCACAGCCAGCTGGGCTCCAGACACTGACTGTGGACGGATAGCCAGCCTGCTAATTCGCAATGGGTATTTCCTGTTTGATTAAGTTTACAGCGTCGTTCTAATCAGTCATGTTTCCCCCTGAAAGAGCCCCATGATTAGATAAGCATAACGCCTTGACTTTGTAAGTAGAGGGCTGAGAAATACCTTAGTCCTAGCACAACCCACTTAGAAACTGTCCTTCAGGAGGGAGCCACTCTGATTGTAGCAAAACCCATCCATTTTCTGCCCCAGACTTAGTCTTAAATACTGAAAGCATGCCGATGAATTTTGTTTCCAAATTCTGAAGGTGTATTTTGTTGGGGAGTTGTAGCTACCTATGTAAGGGAGGCGAATATTTATAATATCAATCCAGTGGAAATGCAAATCAATTTATTTTTCTTATCTTGAGTCCAGTCCAGAGAATTTAATGATCAGTTCTTTATTTAGCACTCAGCATTTGTAAGTTTCAGGCAGAAGGAAGAGAGTGGAGGTAAAACAAAAACGGATAAAAGTCTTGTAACTCAAACTTCAGAAAGTGTTCAAGGCATTCATTCAAAAAAGTTACCGTAAAATATTATGTCGGGTACTGGGCTGTGTTCTGAGGATACATGTGAACAAGATGCATGTGAGCCTTGGGCTGGTGGGGGGCAGAGATGGATCAGAAAGAAATTGCCATTTAGTATGATACACGTAGGGGCTTAGGGTTTTTCTCTCCTTGTTGTTAGCCATCCCTTGGCTGGGTTGGTTGGGGATTTTAGTGTTCTAACTCTGAAAAAAAAAAATAAAAAGAAAGAAAAATATTCTTCAGGAGCAATAGCATGATAGATAACTTAGCATGTGACTGTGAACTGCAAAACTTGAACTATGAAGCTCGGGGTTGCCGATCAGTTCTTGCCTTGCCCCTGGTTTGTATTTGCTCAGGTGGCCAGAAACATTCTTAGAGGCTAGGTCTCTAGACGTGTTCCAGCGATTGCAACTCCGTGCCATGTTCAGTGGGGCAGGATTAAGAGAGAATAACGTGAACATAATTTTTAAAAGGTAAATATGCTAGATGGATGTGGGGGATTTTCCTGGTGTTTGTAATGGGATCTCTCCTTGGGTCTGCATTGTCTCTCGGAGCCAGGCTGGGCAGGTCTGATGAGCTTGTAGGGCAGGTCCACCAGGAATCTGTTTGCATGAGAGTCTCTCAGTTAATAACTTATTTCAAGGAAAGGAGGAGTC
Source organism: Macrotus californicus (assembly GCA_007922815.1). Lineage (NCBI taxonomy): Eukaryota > Metazoa > Chordata > Mammalia > Chiroptera > Phyllostomidae > Macrotus > Macrotus californicus. The sequence goes on from VMDR010005574.1 coordinate 42,249, forward strand.
AGACACAGCCTTGCAGCTGGAGGGGAGGGCCAGAGTGATGTCAGTGCTGAGTGAAGAATAACACTCTTGTTAGAATCCAGCTCGCCCACCACGGGAGGACTGTTGTCTTCATCATAAGGAGAAGGATGATTAAAATACAACTGGCAATGTTTTTCCATAAAAAATATGTAAGTCAGGCTAAGTCAATACTGTCACATCGGAATATAAAGAGGGAAGGTAAAGATTTTCCCGTAGACCACTGTTCAGCTTGGGCAACATGGAGATTTAATGCACCCAGGAGGAATCGGGAGGGAGGTGCTGGAAGTGGCAGCTACCTCCACTGGACTTCTGAAACACGTGGAGGGCGACGGCAGAGATTTCTTCGCACAAGTGGCCAAAACTTACAGTAGTGGCAGTGTGTGGCAAGTGTGGCAGCCACACCGGTTGGTAGTGTACCGTGGGTGGCTGTAGCAGTGGTACCTCACAGAGATGAGTTCCCCAGGGATTCGGCAGCGATGGTCCCTGGATGCTGATGGGCGGTCGCGCTCATAGGTCCATGGGAGGTATTCTTCAGGGACTCCCAGAAACCCCTGGAGACAGTGGACGCTTTACAGGGAATCAGGTTCCTTGTATGAGCAGGAAGATGCAAGAGCCAGAAAGTAAGGATTGGAAACCAGTTCCCATCTGTGCTCTCAGTGGGTGGACTTACAGGAAATTCAGGGCAATTTTCCTCTTCCCTCACCTCTTCCTTTAAAATTATTATATTTTAGTATTACTATTTTTATCATACAAGGAGCTTTTACTTGTTGCTGTAGTCCCTATGGATATAGGAAAAAGTTTTCACTTTTATTCATTTGTAATGTCAAGATGGTGGTTCAGGAAACATTTAAAATGAGTGACACTTATTTTGAAAGAAAACTGTCACCTATATCCTTGTTTTCCATGCCGATTGTGTCCCCCTTCCAGGGCCGTGTCACAGCACTCGCTGACTTAGTAGAAAATGATGGCAGTTGTTAAGACCCTTCAAAGAGTCTTGGGCGAATTACTGAGAAATCTGCTTTTATTTCCCTGTAATTATGGTCCATCAGATTCCTAGAAAGACATCTCCTGACCTTGCGAGGGAGATGCTGTGCGATCTTTACATAGTTGTGCTTGCCTCCCCATGGCTCTTTGATCCTGTAATGTCCTGTCTCCCTCCCTTCCTCTCTGAGTTCATTATTGAATTTGCTCTTTTCTGCCCATCTCTTTCCCCCACAATTTGTTTGATGCCCTGCCCCGACCACTGGGGATCCCAGATAGATGTTGCTCTTTTATCTTCAATTTGGGGAATTTCTTTCATCCCTAATTGCAGCATATAACTCCTTCTTCTGGTTACCTTTACCTAAAACAGCGGGGAGAAAGTGACATGAACAAGGATGCATTTTAGTCATCGCCCCTAGAAAGCGAAAACGACCACATCTGGCTATTGGATTCCAGAGACAGGACAACTGTGGACCCCCGAAGGGGTGAGTGAGGGGAGCGTTAAAATAGAGGCGCATCTCAGTCCCCTTGGCTGGCATTTGCTCTAAGTCCTTGCAGACAAAGGCGGTGCAAACTAGGAATTCTTTCGACAGCATGGGGAGTTTCTGGAGAAGAAAATGACTTGACTTCTCTTGACAATTATTAGCAATTTATCTAACTAAGATCCAACTAGGTCTGATTATAAAAGTGAGTGAGTGAAAATGTACGAAATAAACAGCTCTTTCAAAGCCCTGAGCATGAGTCTGAGGAACTTCTTTATGCCGAGTGGCTGATATTAGACATTCAAATCACTCTTCCCTGCCTTCGTTCATTATGTGGGATTTGAATAGGATCGTATAATCCTAACCTGCTGTGTTCTCCACTTGCTAATCTGTCCCAACACCAGTGGAATATTAATGACTGTAGAGCCGTAACACTTTCCATAACCTCTGCTATTTACTCTCTGACAAAATTAAATACAATGTGCGTTTGATTACTCAGCATTGGACTTCAGCAGGAAAGAATTCAATTTTGTAAAATAACAAAGTTTTGGGTAATTGCATGCATAATGAGTGCATATTTTGTCCACTCAGGGGTGATCTTGAGGGCTGGTTGTTATTCCTTCCCCTGTCTAAAGGAATGTGACACTCCCAAGGTCATTGTCCTCATTGCCATAATGAACAGCAGGGAAAAAATGAATTGAACTAAAGACATTTCTTTCTTGGTTTTAGATTTCTCTTTTCTTTTCTTTTTCTCTTCTCTTCTCTTCTCTTCTCTTCTCTTCTCTTCTCTTCTCTTCTCTTTTTCGCATTTAGCATTGTGGCCACAGAATTTTGAGGTCAAAGCAGGCTTTTTCTGGATATCTTTCTTGAACCGCTTGTCTAGATGAAGTTTGTATTCTAGTAAAAGGTGGCGTATTTTGTTTTTGTCAGAAAAAGCTAATTGTATGACTGTCTTATTGTCTACCCCTGAGAACAAAATAAAAGTCCAGATGACAAAGGACAACTCCTCCTTGACACTGAATGCACGTCTGCAACAATAAGCTAACCCTTAGCCAAAGGGGCATGTGATGGTTCATCAGAGGTGCTGATCAGTAAGGAAAAGAAGCAGATAGAGAAACTGTGCTTCAGGCTGTCAGATGTTGGTGCAACCTGATGCGGTCAGTTTGTCTTCAGAAGGAAGATGTGACCTTTAGCTGTACCCTTCCGGGTGCAGTACTCTAGTGTTAATCCAAGAGCCCTTTCTTCTATTCATTTTTCACCGTTCTTGCTTCCCTCTGTCTCTGACTGCTCTCAAAAATAGTATACACACACAAGCTTCATCTGAAGTCAGGAAGCAGGCCCAGAAAATAGTGCCTTCTCCGCGTGGTTCATTCTGGGTCTCCTCTGAAGGCAAGAGTGCTCCCAGTGTTTCAGCTGAGGGGTTTTATAGGCCCTGAAGTTTGTGAGCCACGGAAAGAAGCTGGAGGAAGAGCTGGCTTGGCCTTTCTCCTGGCTTCCCAGGCTTGATATTTGGGGGCATGGGGTCAGCAAAAAGACTAGGCCAATGCCACCAAGCTGGGAAAAGGAGAGGTTCAGCCTCTTCTCTGTGTCCTTCATCCCCACCCCTTTTAGTTCTGTGTCTCTTCAGTTTATATGGTTCTTAGGGAACGTTTTGTTTGAAGAAAGACTTTCTGCATCTGAAAAAAAAAAATTTGAAAACCACTCAAGAGGCCTAAAGTGCTTCCTTTTATGGATTCTTAGTGGAATCTGTATTGGAGAAATGGTGGATGACATACTCAGGGTCCCAGAGCTGAGAAGGAAGGGAAGGCAGGACATGAACTAGCTCTTCTGAGTCTCACATCACTGTGCCAGTTGCACACTTGCCCATCTGTCCGAGTTGTCGTTATCGGAGGCGGCCCCAAAACAGCCATGTTCACAGTCAGAAGAGCGGCACTTGGTTTTATGGCTTGTTACCTTTGCTTTAAAGAGCGTGCAGCTCGTCAAAAATGAGCCATGGATAACATCAAACTTGAGTGTCCTCGGTTGTTGGCTAGTTGTTTAGTTTCAAGGTTTATTGATTCAAATTCCTGTAAAATTAGATCCAGCCTCCACCCTTGTCCACCCCCAGCCCCTGTAACTGCTAACCCTGTTTGGGAAGGAATGAATCTGTTTGCAGCTGGCTGCATTCTCTTCCCATTTCCACCTTCCACAGTGTGAAGCAAGAAACACAAAACACATGGATGCTCGTGAATAATTCCAGCCCTAAGAGAAGGCTATTCAATGCGGACCCAACGCAGACCTCGCCCATCAGTCTGCATTTTTCCAACTAACCCTTGGAAAGTCAACCTCCTTCAGATGTGCAGATACCAGGCAGCTCTGATTTGTAAGCACAAACGGTCCTCGGGTAAGAAAATCAATTCAAACCCAAAGTGACATTTCAGTTTTATTAAGTCAGCGCTGTCTGGCCTGCCGTTATTTAATAGGGTGTATCTCTTATGACCTCTGAAGAGTTAAATCTCATGAACAGGGGGACAGAATGCTATCTATTATAATTTCAACTTTAGTGATTAGAAACACAGGATTCATTATTCTGCTGAAAGCAGGCTCTGAAATGGTTTTTATTTCAGCTCATCCATCAGAAGGGAGCATGCCTCAGAAGATTTTATTGACCTCATTTCAGTCTTATGACCCATTTGTTTAAACACTTAGAATTAACGCCCAATAGGAACAGCCCTCGGGGGGTATTCTGACCAGCCTTAGCTTCCAGGAGACAGTGGCATCCTTAGAAATGCCAGGTGGACCCAGAGACAATATGCTGAAATCCCCCGGGAGAACAGGAACTGTCTCAAAGTCTTCCTTTTAAGATGGACGCGTGAAGGGCCCAACAGAAATGCAGGTGTGAGGAGCCGCCTGCGCCAGAGCTGTGACTGCACACTCATGCTCTCTCAGGTTCACGGCCACTACAGTCACTGGGAACTTCAAAATTCCAGTGCAGTGTTGGGATTCAAGAGATGTCTGCCAATTCGATGGTCACTTTTCTCCCCACGAGTGTATCGATTGATTGATTGGGTTAGCCACATGCAGAGTCCGTTCTGATGTAGGAGACAGTGCCTTTCCCCCACTTGTGAAGTGCCCATGATAGAAAATGACAGTTCTGCATAGATATTTATAAAACTTGAGTTGGAACTCCTAAGAACAAGTTAGACTAGGTTTGAGAAACTGTGGTCCACAGGCCAAATAACACATGTGTCATCATTTTCAGATTTTCTGTGTCTGGTTTCACACTGGAATGGGAGAGTTCAGTGCTTTCGACAGACACCATTAGGCTGGAGGAGCCAAAAACACTTAGTTTTTAGCTCTTTACATAAAATATTAGCTAGTCCCTAACTTAGACTGTAGTATAGAAAATCCATGAGAAGCAATATCTACAGAAGCCCTCTGGAAAAAAATAAAACAGGATATTTATCAGGTCAAAAAATTACAGAGAGCTGGTCTGGAAATCTAATCAAGACTAGATTGCCAAACCCAACTATTTGACAATTCATTATTTTAGCTGAAGAATAACTACTCGAGATCACATATCAGAACTGGAATAAAACCCAAGTCTTCTGACATCTGCTAGTGGATCTTACCACCAGCCTCTTTGCTTTCCAAAATCATAATTAGTCCTGGTCCAACAATTTAACAATAGAAAAAGAACAAAAAAATCCAACTACGTTGCAGCTCATTTCTCTAGAATTTCCAGGCTAATTTTATAGATTTAATTGGATTGGCATGGACGAGATTTGTCTCCGTAAGAGAACGTATTCATTAGGCTATAAGTACAGCCTCAAGCAGGAGACAGCAAGTGACAAATTACAGAAATAACAAGGCTCCAAGTGGCCAAGCAAGTGCACCTGGCCGTGCCACCTGGGGCTGTGATTTCATTACCCCCATAAACCAACACAAGGTCAGGCTTAGTCAGACTTCGATTCAGAGGCCCCCAAGGAGATCCCAGGTGCAGAAGGAACTGGCGTAGATGCCACGAGAGATATGTGAGAACGTCTCTTTCCTGTCCTGATGCAGGCCTTGTTGGGACAGCTAAATGATGAGGTTTAGGAAGCGAGGTGTAGGGACACGGGGCTGTGGGCCCAAGGCCTGAAAACCTGGGTTCAATTTGTCTTGGGCCTTTGTTAGGAGTGGCAGCCAGAGAGGGTTTTCAGCAACTGCTTGCGAACGTAACCTCGCAAGTTTGTTCAGGTGCAGCTGTTCCTCTCAGGGGGCAGGAAGAGTAAATCTGTTCCTTGATTTGCTGGTAAGTGGCTTGTGTTCTCTGAGCTGGTGCCAGTTGCTGAGAGTGAAGCCAGAGTTCGTGAGCCTTGGGAATGGCATGTGAAGCCCGTTGACCTGGCCACGTTTCAGGTCTCCCAATTAGGTCTGCTTTTCCAAGTGGCTCCTGCAGTTTCCAATTTTCCTCCTCAGACCTGACCAAGCAACACGATTCCTGCTTGTGGCATACCTCGTCCAACCCCACTTGGCGCAGGGCCGTGGGTGAGATTTGAGGCAGAGGTTGCACGGAGTAGTTGGTGCCAGGCTTTCAGAATGTGCTCAGTGTAAGGTGGTCTTAGGGCTTTCTTGAGAGAGAATGTGGTTACCGCAGCCATGGCTAATTTGGGGTAAAAAGTTCTGTCATCTTCAGGGTGTGCATATACTCTGGCAAAGCCTGGGTTTTCCGCGATGTCCAGAAATCACAGTGGGCATTTAGTGGGAGTGAACAGAGATGCTTTGGGCACAGAAACAGGATCCAAATACTAGATTTGAATATGTCATGATCTTACCCTGCTCCATAAATTGATCACAGAGCAGCTATATTCATTCCGTGTCATGGACCAGCGGTGAACCTAAAGGCTAGAATGTGGCTTGACAGTGGCTTCATCAGGGCACGTGGATATGGAGGGTGATCCCAGGGATTCCTGGATTTTGGGGCACTAGGTCAGATGGGGCAGTTGCTGGAAATAACTACAGGCTGGAAAGTGCAGAGCATGCGTAAAGACTGCATCTAACTAAGGAGCACCAAGAGCCAGTACTGAACACGAAGTTCTGTCTTCAAGTGAAAGAACCAAGTTGATGACAGGAAATGAGGAGCGAAGTCCAAGGAGGTCTGAAACAATGCAGACCCCACAAAGCCTATTTTGAAAGGTGGGACAGATAGGGGAGAGGTACCCCAGAATCCTGACTTGTCGTTCTCTCGTGGAGCTGGAGTTCTTGTGCTTTCGTTTCGTTTTGTTTCATTTAATTTTGGAGTTTTAATTGGCTCTGTGGTACATGAACATGCCCACTTTGAGCTCTTCATTGACTTCCCTGCAACCTGTTTGGATTTTGTTGTTTTTGCTAGAATTACCCAGACAAATGATTCCAAGGCATATACCTTGAGGCTCAGTTATTGATTCATTTGGTTAGGTCCAAAGCCTCTATTTTAAACCTCAGTCTAGCTGATTTATGTCCAGATGTGCAACTGCAGGTTTTCACCAGGCTTTTGGGTCACATGCTGATATTATGAAAGCAAAGTGAGATTAAAAAAAAAAGAAAAGACAAGGTGTTTGTGCCAGATACCGTTTGTGTCCGTAGCCTGGTAAAATGTAGCCCTGCGTAAGCCTCAGTACCAATGGTTATTTCTGTGTCACTGTTGACTTAAAGGGGGAGCAGGTGGTTCACTCCCTGGGGGAGCGAGTATCCTCCAAACGTGGGCAGGCAGATGTCGGCTCTGCTCTTTAAACATTTGCCTCCTCCCTCGGTTAAAAGCCTGATGAAGAAACTGGTGAACTGTGGTCTCCTTTCCTGCGTTCTTCTCCCTCTCTCTGGGGTAGCAAACTGGTGGTACTAGCTTGGCTCAGCGTCTGAGAGGAAGGGGACTTACTGATCCCAAGGGGAGCCTGAGGATCCCTTTCTTGGGAGGCCTTCTAGACCTGGCCGATGTGTGGAGCTGCATCATCCAGTGGCGCAGAGTGATGGCGGTCGGGAGTCTGCCCCAGATCAGCTCCCTCCCGGGTCACGTTCCCAAGCCCCTATGGAACATTTTGTTATTATGGGCACCTGGGAGGCTTCTGAGCAGCCTCTCTGAGAGAGTTCTCAGCAGGAGGGTCTCAGGGTGGGCTGCCCGGTGAGGCAGAGACCCACCCACCCACCCATGTGGGCCCCACACACCAGGCCCAGCTCTTCCATTTGCAGAGCTGCTGGGTATGACAAGAGAGACGAGGTTATTCAGATGGCATTAGATGCGTGTGACATTTTGATTGATTCTTTGAAGTTTCAAGTCTCTAGGTCATCACTTTCTATATTGGAGAGGGGAAAATACAGAAAGAAAATCTCTTAGAATATTGGAACATACAGTAGAGGGAAATCCTTTGGGAAGAAATGAGGAGCTATGGGAAATGTGCTGGAACATTATTTAATGACAACTATCCCAAATAGTGGCTTGTATCAAGTTAGTCCGTCTTCAACATCCCTGAGTTTTGAGAATTATAGGTGCTACCACGTGCTGCTGATATTTGGTATATGATTTATTCAAACTGGGTTTTAGGGATCCCCTGTGGCAACAAAACTATTAGAAATATGTTTTTGCCTTTCCTTTGATGGCTTTAGAAGTGAAATTCTCTCCCATGATCAGCAGTCACGCCCTTGTCCCTGCTCCGTAGGGCATCTTAGCTCCAATGGCACTGACCCTGAGATGCAAACTGTGGCGTGCCTTGCCCGTTTGTGTTTCTTTAGTCCATCCTCTCTCCTGTTCTTAATGTAATTTAGAATCCTTAATTCTGAATGTTCATTACCCATGTATTTATTTATGTATTAATTAAGCAATTTGTAATGAGTACCTATCTCCCATGTGCCAGGTACTATTCTAGGTACTTGGGAGACACCAGATAAAGTATCTTATTATTATTTATGCTTATATATTGAATTTATTAAATGAAGATAGACTCCATAGTTCAGTTAAAAATTAGACTATATTAAAACACAGTTTTATGCTGCTTATTAGAAATACATTAAGTTTAAGAATTCAGAAAGAGACGGACAAT